>JAAAWM010011066.1:0-61001 GCA_036873465.1 Thinopyrum obtusiflorum | reverse complement strand
ATTATTGTTGGGAGAACTTGCACTAGTGAAAGTATGAACCCTAGGCCTTGTTTTACCATTTACGCTCACTTTTACCACTTGTTACCTTGCTGTTTTTATATTTTCAGATTACAAAAACCTATATCTACCATCCATATTGCACTTGTATCACCATCTCTTCGCCGAACTAGTGCACCTACACAATTTGCCATTGTATTGGGTGTGTCGGGGACACAAGAGACTCTTTGTTATTTGGTTGTAGGGTTGTTTGAGAGCGACCATCTTCATCCTACACCTCCCACGGATTGATAAACCTTAGGTCATCCACTTGAGGGAAATTTGCTTCTGTCCTACAAACCTCTGCACATGGAGACCCAACTACGTCTACAAGAAGAAGGTTGTGTAGTAGACATCAAGCAGTTTCTGGCGCTGTTGCCGGGGAGGTTAGTGCTTGAAAGTATATCTTTAGATCTTGCAATCGAATCTTTGAGTTTCTTGTTTTATCACTAGTTTAGTTTATAAAAGAAAACTAAAAAATGGAATTGAGGGTGCCTGATATGCTTCATCTTTTCAATGTCTTCCGTGAAAATAAGGATTCTGATAATTGTGCTCAATTGCTAGAGGAAGAATGTATTAGAATGTTTGGCACTAAATATTTGAATGATGAGCATGATTGCAATGTTGTTAGTACGAATTCCGTGAATATCCATGATACTAATGATATGCAAAGCCACAAGCTTGGGGATGCTATGTTTGATGAAGATGATATTTTTTGTCCCCCAAGTTTTGATGAGAATATTTATTATGATGAAAGCATGCCTCCTATTTATGATGATTATATTGATGAAAGTGGATTTGGAGAGGTCATGACTTTATTTAGTGATGAATCCACTATTTCGGAAGAGGTTCCAATTGATTATGAGAACAAAGTTGCTATCTATGATGATTATTTTGATGACATGTATGATATAAAGAATAATGATAACCATGAAACTTGTCATCATGAGTTTAATTTTCAATTGGATTATGCCTCACATGATAGTTATTTTGTTGAGTTTGCTCCCACTACTATTCATGAGAAGAAGTTTGCTTATGTGGAGAGTAGTAAATTTTCTATAATTGTAGATCATGAAAAGAATGCTTTATGTGATGGTTATATCGTTGAATTCATTCATGATGCTACTTAAAATTATTATGAGGGAAGAACATATGCTTGTAGGATTTGCAATAATATCAAGTTTCCTCTCTATGTGCTTAAAATTTTAAAGTTATGCTTGTTTTGCCTTCCTATGCTAGTTGATTATTGTTCCCATAAGTTGTTTGCTCACAAAATCCCTATGCATAGGAAGTGGGTTAGACTTAAATGTGCTAGTCATATTCTTCATGATGCTCTCTTTATGTTTCAATTCTTATCTTTTATGTGAGCATCATTGAAATCATCATGCCTAGCTAGAGGCGTTAAATGTTAGCGCTTGTTGGGAGGCAACCCAAGCTTATTTTTGTTCCTTGATTTTTGCTCCTATTTAGCAATAAATAACCTATCTATCCTCTGGTTAGATGTGGTTTTATGTTTTAATTAGTGTTTGTGCCAAGTAGAACCTTTGGGAAGACTTGGGTGAAGTCTTTATGATCATGCTGTAAAAAACAGAAACTTTAGCGCTCACGATATGTGCTGCCATTTTTTACTGGAGAGTGCTTTTAGGTTGATTCTTTTTGCAGATGATTAATAGACAAATTACTCAGGTCCACCAATTTATTAAAGAATTTTTGGAGTCACAGAATTATACGTTTGATACAGATTACTACAGACTTTTCTGTTTTTGACAGATTCTGTTTTCATTGTGTTGTTTGCTTATTTTGATGAATCTATGAGTAGTATCGGAGGGTATGAACCATAGAGAAGTTGGAATACAGTAGATATTACACCAATATGAATTTATAATGAGTTCACAACAGTACCTAAGTGGTGGTTTTATTTTCTTATACTAACGGAGCTTACGAGTTTTCTGTTGAGTTTTGTGTTGTGAAGTTTTCAATTTTTGCGTAAATATTCGATGGACTATGGAATAAGGAGTGGAAAGAGCCTAAGCTTGGGGATGCCCAAGGCACCCCAAGGTAATATTCAAGGACAACGAAGAGCCTAAGCTTGGGGATGCCCCGGAAGGCATCCCCTCTTTCGTCTTCGTTCATCGGTAACTTTACTTGGAGCTATATTTTTATTCACTACATGATATGTGTTTTGCTTGGAGTGTCATTTTATTTTGTTTTGTTTTGCTTGCTGTTTGAATAAAATACCAAGATCTGAAATTCTTAGATGTTAGAGATTCTTCACATAGTTGCATAATTATTCGACTACTCATTGATCTTCACTTATATCTTTCGGAGTAGTTTGTCATTTGCTCTAGTGCTTCACTTATATCCTTTTAGAGCACGGCGGTGGTTTTATATTGGAGAAATAGATGAACTCTCATGCTTCACTTATATTATTTTGAGAGTCCTAAATAGCATGGTAATTTTCTTTGGTTATGAAATTAGTCCTAATATGATGGGCATCCAAGATGGGTATAATAAAAACTTTCATATAGAGGGCATTGAATACTATGAGAAGTTTGATACTTGATGATTGTTTTGAGATATGAAGATGGTGATATTAGAGTCGTGCTAGTTGAGTAGTTGTGAATTTGAGAAATACTTGTGTTGAGGTTTGCAAGTCCCGTAGCATGCACGTACGGTAACCGTTGTGTGACAAATTTGAAGCATGAGGTGTTCTTTGATTGCCTTCCTTATGAGTGGCGGTCGGGGACGAGCGATGGTGTTTTCCTACCAATCTATCCCCCTAGGAGCATGCGCGTAATGCTTGGTTTTTTATGACTTGTAGATTTTTGCAATAAGTATGTGAGTTCTTTATGACTAATGTTGAGTCCATGGATTATACGCACTCTCACCTTTCCATCATTGCTAGCCTCTTCGGTACCGTGCATTGCCCTTTCTCACCTTGAGAGTTGGTGCAAACTTCACCGGTACATCCAAACCCCGTGATATGATACGCTCTATCACACATAAACCTCCTTAGATCCTCCTCAAAACAGCCACCATACCTACCTATTATGGCATTTCCATAGCCATTACGAGATATATTGCCATGCAACTTTCCACCGTTCCGTTTATTATGACACGCTTCATCATTGTCATATTGCCTTGCATGATCATGTAGTTGACATCGTATTTGTGGCAAAGCCACCATGCATATTATTTCATACATGTCACTCTTGATTCATTGCCCTTCCCGGTACACTGCCGGAGGCATTCATATAGAGTCATACTTTGTTCTAGTATCGAGTTGTAATCTTTGAGTTGTAAATAAATAGAAGTGTGATGATCATTATTAATAGAGCATTGTCCCATGAAAAAAAGGGAAAAAAAGAAAAGAAAAAAATAAAGGCCAAATAAAAAAAAGGAAAGGCCAAATAAAAAAAGAGAAAAAAAAGAAAGGCCAAATAAAAAAAGAAGGAAGGCCCAAAAAAAGAAGGGGCAATGCTACTATCCTTTTTCCACACTTGTGCTTCAAAGTAGCACCATGATCTTCATGATAGAGGGCCTCTTATTTTGTCACTTTCATATACTAGTGGGCATTTTTCATTATAGAACTTGGCTTGTATATTCCAACAATGGGCTTCCTCAAATGCCCTAGGTCTTCGTGAGCAAGCAAGTTGGATGCACACCCGCTTAGTTTCTTTTGTTGAGCTTTCATACATTTATAGCTCTAGTGCATCCGTTGCATGGAAATCCCTACTCCTTGCATTGACATCAATTGATGGGCATCTCCCTAGCCCGTTGATTAGCCGCATCAATGTGAGACCTTCTTCTTTTTGTCCTCTCCACACAACCCCCATCATTATATTCTATTCCACCCATAGTGCTATGTCCATGGCTCACGCTCATGTATTACGTGAAAGTTGAAAAAAAGTTTGAGATTACTAAAGTATGAAACAATTGCTTGGCTTGTCATCGGGGTTGTGCATGATGAGAGCATTTTGTATGACGAAAATGAAGCATGGCCAAACTATATGATTTTGTAGGGATGAGCTTTCTTTGGCTATGTTATTTTGATAAGACATAATTGCTTGGTTAGTATGCTTGAAGTATTATTATTTTTATGTCAATATTAAACTTTTGTCTTGAATCTTATGGATCTGAATATTCTTGCCACAATAAAGAAGATTATGTTGATGATTATGTTAGGTAGCATTCCACATCAAAAATTCTGTTTTTATCATTTACCTACTCGAGGACGAGCAGGAATTAAGCTTGGGGATGCTTGATACGTCTCCAACGTATCTATAATTTTTGATTGTTCCATGCTATTATATATTCTGTTTTGGATGTTTAATGGGCTTTATTATACACTTTCATATTATTTTTGGGACTAACCTATTAACCGGAGGCCCAGCCCAAAATGTTGTTTTCTTGCCTATTTCAGTGTTTCGAAGAAAAGGAATATCAAATGGAGTCCAAATGGAATGAAACCTTCGGGAGAGTTATTTTTGGAACGGAAGCAACCCAGGAGACTTGGAGTAGATGGCAGGGAAGCTTCGAGGAAGCCACGAGGCAGGGAGGCGCGCCCTACCCCCCTGGGCGTGCCCCCACCCTCATGGGCCCCTCGTGGCTCCCCTGACCGACTTCTTTCACCTATATATATCCATATACCCTAAAAACATCGGTGAGCACAATAGATCGGGAGTTCCGCCGCCGCAAGCCTTTGTAGCCACCGAAAACCAATCTAGACCCATTCCGGCACCCTGCCGGAGGGGGGAATCCTCTCCGGTGGCCATCTTCATCATCTCGGCGCTCTCCATGACGAGGAGGGAGTAGTTCACCCTCGGGGCTGAGTGTATGTACCAGTAGCTATGTGTTTGATCTCTCTTTCTCTCTCGTGTTCTTGATTTGGCACGATCTTAATGTATCGCGAGGTTTTCTATTATAGTTGGATCTTATGATGTTTCTCCCCCTCTACTCTCTTGTAATGGATTGAGTTTTCCCTTTGAAGTTATCTTATCGGATTGAGTCTTTAAGGATTTGAGAACACTTGATGTATGTCTTGCATGTGCTTATCTGTGGTGACAATGGGATATTCACGTGATCCACTTGATGTATGTTTTGGTGATCAACTTGCGAGTTCCGTGACCTCGTGAACTTATGCATAGGGGTTGGCACACATTTTCGTCTTGACTCTCCGGTAGAAACTTTGGGGCATTCTTTGAAGTTCTTTGTGTTGGTTGAATAGATGAATCTGAGATTGTATGATGCATATCGTATAATCATACCCACGGATACTTGAGGTGACATTGGAGTATCTAGGTGACATTAGGGTTTTGATTGATTTGTATCTTAAGGTGTTATTCTAGTACGAACTCTATGATAGATCGAACGAAAAGAATAGCTTCGTGTTATTTTACTACGGACTCTTGAATAGATCGATCAGAAAGGATAACTTTGAGGTGGTTTCGTACCCTACAATAATTTCTTCGTTTGTTCTCCGCTATTAGTGACTTTGGAGTGACTCTTTGTTGCATGTTGAGGGATAGTTATATGATCCAATTATGTTATTATTGTTGAGAGAACTTGCACTAGTGAAAGTATGAACCCTAGGCCTTGTTTCCTAGCATTGCAATACTGTTTACGCTCACTTTTACCACTTGTTACCTTGCTGTTTTTATATTTTCAGATTACAAAAACCTATATCTACCATCCATATTGCACTTGTATCACCATCTCTTTGCCTAACTAGTGCACCTACACAATTTGCCATTGTATTGGGTGTGTCGGGGCACCAAGAGACTCTTTGTTATTTGGTTGTAGGGTTGTTTGAGAGAGACCATCTTCATCCTATGCCTCCCACGGATTGATAAACCTTAGGTCATCCACTTGAGGGAAATTTGCTACTGTCCTACAAACCTCTGCACTTGGAGGCCCAACAATATCTACAAGAAGAAGGTTGTGTAGTAGACATCACTATTTACATCCCAATGGTATATAGCCATAGGGGCGTTCAGTTACTTCCCATGTCCCGTTAGCCATGATGGAGTCCATCTCGCTACGGACCGCTTCTTTCTAGTAGTCAGCATCCGGAGATGCATAATCTTCTGAATTAGAAGTGGGAGTATCATCCACAAGGTATACAAGTAAATCATCACCAAAAGACTTCGCAGTCCTCTGTCTCTTGCCCCTACCAAGGGTTTCCTTGTCATCCTCCTCAAGATTTCCATCATGTGTCTGTTCATAATATTCCATCGGAATGGCAGGTTCAGGAGTCTCATCAGATTCCAGCCTAGAAGTGCTTTGCATATCTCTCATAGGAAAAATATCCTCAAAGAATGTAGCATCTTTAGACTCCATAATCGTACCGACCTTCACGTCAGGTACCTCAGATTTCACTACCAGAAATCTATAGCCGACGCTACTCTTAGCGTAGCCCAAATTAATGCAATCCATGGTCTTTGGTCCAAGCTTACGCTTTTTGGGGATTGGCACATTAACTTTCGCCAAGCAGCCCCAAGTACGTAAGTATGAGATTGTCGTTCTTCTATTTTCCCATTGTTCATAGGGAGTGATCTCATTGTCTTTTGTCGGAACTTTGTTCAGGACATGACATGATGTCAATATAGCCTCTCCCCACCATGCCTGGGATAAACACGATGTATCTAACATGGCATTAACCAAATCTGTCAGTGTACAGTTTTTCCATTCGGCAACCCCATTTGACTGAGGTGAATAGGGAGGCATCCTCTCATGAATAATTCCGTGTTCCGCACAGAAAGAATCAAACTCATTAGAGAAATACTCTCCACCATGATCTGACAGGACTCGCTTTATTTTCTTTTCAAGTTGATTCTCAACTTCTGCCTTATAGATTTTAAAGTAGTGTAGAGCCTCATCTTTAGTGTTTAAAAGATATACATAGCAATATCTAGTAGAATCATCTATCAGCGTCATGAAGTATCTTTTTCCGCCTTTAGTGAATACACCGTTCATCTCACAAAGATCAGAATGTATTAGTTCGAACGGTGCCAAATGTCTCTCCTCCGCAGCCTTATGGGGCTTGCGAGGTTGCTTTGCTTGCACACACGAATGGCACTTAGAACCTTTGGCTAAAGTGAAACTTGGTATTAAATTCAATTTTCTAACCACGTCATACTACCAAAACCAATGTGACAAAGATGTGAATGCCAAACTTTTGTTTCATTAACACTCGAATGAATATTGTTCACGACTTTATTACAAAAATCAGCGAGGGCAAAAGCGGAATAGACCTCCGCATTCATAACCTTTTCCAAGAAATAGTCCATATTTCGTAACAACTACTTTATTAAACTCGAATACCAACTTAAACCCTTCTCTACATAGAAGGGAACAACTAACGAGATTCTTCTTGGTGGCGGGGACATGCTGCACGTTCTTCAGTTCCACGATCCTTCCCGAAGTAAACTTCAGATCGACCGTGCCAACACCATGAACAGAAGCACTCGCATTGTTCCCCATCAGTACGGACCCGTTCCCTGTGGCCTGATAAGAAGAAAACAATGAAATGTCAGCACACACATGAATATTTGTACCTGTGTCAATCCACCAATCGGTAGACTGACAAACTAAAAATACAGTAAACAAATTACCGTACCCAGATGGTCCACTCTCATCGTTGCTCACAATCATGTTGACAGTCTTGGAGTCATGTCCTGTCTTCTTGAACTTGTGTGGGCACTTGGCAGCCCAATGTTCATCTGAACCACAAGTGAAACATCCACCCTTCTTCTTATCTTTCTTGAAGGTCTTCTTGCCCTTCTTCTTAAACTCGGTATTCTGTTGGACACTAGTCTTCCCCTTGGGCTTGTGGGGATTGAAGTTCTTCTGCACCACATTGGCGACAGAGGTCCCTTTTCCATGCGAGTTCTTTGCCCTCGAATTCTGCTCGACACTCAAATGGCCAATGACATCCTCAACTGAGAATTCACGCCTCTGATGTTTTAGAGTAGTGGCAAAGTGAAAGTGCGTTATATGGACTAGAGGGGGCGAATAGGCGATTTTTACAAATTCGTCACTTAGGAATTTCAAGGTGAGGAAATTCCTAAGTCACGAACAACTAGCAGTGGAATAAGTACTCAGATGCAAGCATAACAGAGCAGTAGCACAGTCATCATGATGAAATGAAAACAAGCACAGAGTACAAGTAGCGTAAACACAGGATAAGCAGGCTGAAGACAAACTGACTGAAGAAATAGGATTGAGGAAATTGAGAAAGTCTTCAGTTAAAGTCTTCAAATAGTAACGATCAAGTACAACAGTATATGAATGAGAAAATGGAAGGGTTGAGGAAATAGAACCAGTAGCTTGGTGAAGACAGTGATTTGGTAGACCAGTTCCAACTACTGTGACAGTCGTACGTCTGGTTGGAGCGGCTTGTTATTTAAACCTGAGGACACACAATCCTGGACACACAGTCCTCACCGTATTCTCCTTGAGCTAAGGTCACACAGACCTCGCCCAATCACTCGTGGTAAGTCTTCAGGTGACTTCCAAACCTTCACAGACTCGGTCACTCGGCGATCCACAATTTCCTCTTGGATGCTCTAGACTATGATGTCTAACCGTTTGGAGGATGCACAGTCCTCAAAGGTAACAAGCGTCGGTTCCACACAGGAACAATCTCTTCAGTGATGCTCAATCACTTTGGGTTTGTAGGTGTTTGGGTTTGGGTTTTCCCCACTTGATGATTTTCGCTCAAAGTCCTCAGAGGATGGGATGCTCTCAATGACAAGTGTCAGTTTCTCTCGGAGCAGCCAACCAGCTAGTGGTTGTAGGGGGCGGCTATTTATAGCCTAGGGAGCAGCCCGACATAATAAGACATAAATGCCCTTCAATGATATGACCGTTAGGTGGATAGATATTTTGGGACAGCTGGCGCGTAGCACAGCAACGGTTGGATATTTGATCTATCAAATTCCTCAGGGCTATCATGTTCCTCACTTGTAGGCAATCCGCACTAGCGAATTCCTAACTCCTCAGTCAGAACAAATTCCTCAGAGACCAGAAGATCTTCGTCTCTGTCACTGAAGAAATTTACTGAACTGTATGAGATTTCCAATGGCTTCACTCGAAAGGATTGGTAGGTGTAGGATTTTGAGATGAGCATCACTTGGATACTTTTCCTTAGTTTTACCTTGACCCCCTTTAACAGTACGGAGTTTCCTATGACTCAAGAAAGAGAAAACGAAACTACGAAAACAAAAGTGTTCACGCTTCATAATCCTCGCATGAATATCAAGTCTTCACGGTCACACCAATTTCTTCACTTTCAAAGTCTTCAGAAAGCCAAAGTCTTCAGTTGAAGACATTCATTATTAGGGGTCGACTTTCTTTGTAAATATCAAACTCCTCATAGACTTATAGACCTGTGTACACTCACAAACGCATTAGTCCCTTAACCTATAAGTCTTCAATACACCAAAATCACTAAGGGGCACTAGATGCACTTACAATCTCCCCCTTTTTGGTGATTGATGACTATATAGGTTAAGTTTTCAACGGTTATAAACATATGAAGTGTAAATACTGATATTGAGGAATTTGATTGCAAGATATAGAAGAACTCCCCCTGAAGATGTGCATATGTGAGGAATTCTCTTTGAATAGAAATGCACATTGTAGAGTAGAATCATGGAGATCTCCCCCTATATCTTGTAATTCATACACGCATTTAACATATGATATGAAGAATTTGAAATGCATGATGAAATATGGTGACTGATGTAATTTAGCATGCGTGCATTAATATCTATGAGGAAATAGCATGCAGAAAAATAGAGAAAAAGTATCAGACCACCATAGGACTTAAGTATACAACTCGACCCAACAAATACTTCAAAAGAACAAGAGTTGTAACTTAGCAAAAAATGCCCATATATAGAGACCCGCTTGAAGACTAACTCAAATTTCTCCCCCTTTGTCATCGAATGACCAAAAGGGACAAAAAATGAGGACTAACGCCCCTGAAGAATATCATCATGATGTCGATGGAGGAGCGCCAGCGTTGTTGGGGTCATCCGTTGATGTAGGGCCTGGCGCGGTGTCGTTCAAGTCTTCATGCTCATCAGTCTCGCGCGATGAAGAGTATGAGCTGGCCACCAAGTGAGGAACTTTGACCTTCTTGAATTTCTTTGAAGGTGGCTGAGACCAGTCAAAGTCCTGCTTGAAGCCCATTTGCTTGAGATCTTCATCACCATAGAGGTGAGGCAATACAGCCCAGGTGCGATAAAAAACTCCATGCAGATAGTAATGGTTCTTCTTCACAGTGTTTTGCGTGATCGTCATATTCTGAAGAATTGAACCAAACTGTCGCTTGACCCATTTGTGATTATGATCGACCTTCTGATGAAGACTGAGGAGAAGCTCACGATCAGTCATCACCCTTGGAGTAGTGGCTTGAGGAAATTGCTTTGAAGCATTTGCGGTAGTGTCAAGTGTGGCAGAGTCATCGTTGGTGGAGCAGGATGCAGCTTTACGAAACTGTCCATCCAATGGACGAGTGCCTTCATCAATAATAGCAGCCTTGCCCTTCTCATCAGCTGAGGAAATAGGCCGTTTGAGGACCTCGATTGGGGGCAAGTAGCTGTGATGATTTAGTACGCCAGCCTTGTAGTTGATTGAAGACCTTGATCTGATGAATCTCATGATCCAGGGAGCGTAAGGCTTAAATTCAAACTATGACAGAGCTACATTGGCCAAAGTCCTCATGAAGAAATCGTGGTAGTTGATAGGAATACCATGTATGATGTTGAAAAGCAGATTCTTCATGATGCCAACAACCTCTTCTTCATCAGAGTTGTGGCCCTTGATAGGACTGAGGGTTTTGGTCAATATTTTGTACACAGTCCTTGGCACATAGAGCAATTCCTTGACGAGGAATTTGGTCCTTGGAGCTTGCCCAGGCTTCAAAGGCTTCATCAGCACTTGCATCAGATGGTCTGAGAGTTCAGGGTCAGCATGGATGAGCCCTGCACCTTTAACAAGAGGACTGACTGGGACGACATGAAGCAATTCAGAGGCCGGTGCTTTGTAGTGAGTATTTTCTATCATCCAGTCCAATACCCATGAATTCACATCTTCAACATTGTCAGTGATGTACAGCGTGGCATAGAACTAAAGAATGAGTTCTTCATTCCAGTCGCAGATGTCGGTGCAGAAATTGAGCAGCCCAGCGTCATGAATAACACTGAGGACTGGGGTGAAGCAAGATAGAGACTCCATGTCCACATGAGGAATTTGCTCATGGTCAAAGATCTTGTCCTTATCAAACAGCAGCGAGGAATAGAAGTTCATCTGGCTAGCAGTCCAAAAACGCCTGCGTCAAAGATGAGCAGAGTCATAAGGATTGTAGTCAGTGAAGAAAATGTGCTCATTGAAGATGTCTTCAGCCTTGAACTTCTACTTTTTGGAGTGAGGATTCTGTGGCCTGGGATGAGGATTAGCAGTCGAAGTCACCACAGCCTCTTGAATCACAAACTTTCGAGCCGCAGACTGAGGAATTTCAGGAGCAATGTCATCAACAGCAGCCTGGGTCTCCATTTCTTCAGCAACATTATCATCAGCTCTAGTGGCTGGAACTTCTTCAGGAATAGTGAGAAGAGAAGCTTGATGTTCTTCAAAGCCCGTGTGAATTTCTTCAGTTTGGACAGGGGACTGAGGAACTTGTTGCAGTGGGGTGTAAAGTGGTGAATTGGGGTGATGACTTTCCCAGTAGTCATCATTCAGAATTGGCGTTGAACACCCAATATCCACATCTTCATCTTCATCATCTATTTCTTCAACACATGCCTCTTCAGCTGTGAACTGAGGCATGGGCGATGATACCAGTGGAGTTGAAGTGACATTGTCCACTTCAATTTCTTCATCAATCTGCTCTGACGTAGCAGCAGAAGGATCTTCTTCGTCAGATTCACTTGGAATCATATAATCCTCACCAAAGGGAACAATCTCCTTTGATGGCATGCTTGATAGAGGAACAACATCTATGGGATTTGCATAGGAGCTTGTCAAAGTCTTCACTTTCTTTGGAGCTGAAGACTCGGTGGGTGCAGATGCTTTCCTTTTCTTCACAGCTGCTCGCTCCGTAGCTTTGGTTTTCTTCGCTTCTGATGCAGAAGGAAGTGTAGGACTTGTCGTTTGTGTAGGAGGAGCAGAGGAAATTGGTGCAGTTTTTTCAGGCGCAACTGATGCAGTTGCCCTGGCTTGTTCTTCAGGCGCAACACAAGAGGTTGCCCTGGCAGTTTCTTCAGCGGCTGGAATTTCTTCATCAGCCCTGGTGCTTTCAGAATCATCAACAGCCTGATTTTCATCAGCTGTGCTTGCATGTTCTTCAGTTGGCTGTGCAGATGCTTCAGCATGAGGAATTTGATGTTGCATTGAGGCTGCAACATTTGAGGTGAATCCCTTCGCCATTCTGACGAATCTGACCTTGGCTCCTAGCCAATTTGCATGGTATGCGTCAAATTCATCACTGGGTGCTTTGATCTCAGCTTGCATGGCCACAAGTTCATCAGTTGTCATTTTGACAACATTCTTCTTCAGAAATTGCTCCTTCTTGTACTGAGCTTTCTTCAGTTGTCTGGCCTTTTCAAACTTCCATTTTTCTTCGCCTATGAAGGTTGTCAACATGTGAGTTTGGCCAGGTGTGAGATTGAAATCAGGCATAGGAGTGTTGGGGTCCTTGTGCCAGAGAACAATGAAGTCGAGGATCAACTTGGGATCCAACATAAGAGGCACATTGCTGTCTTTGGCTCTAGCAGCCCTTTGTTGTCTGTCTCTGATGATTTCTGCTAGTTCCTCATCATTAGCTTCGTCTTCACTAGACGGCACATGGAAGGCAACCTGCTTCTTGTGAGGACTTGGCCTTGTGCCTCGTCCAGTAGTGGCCTTTGTCTTCAGCAAAGTCGGGCCTGTTGAGGACTGAGGAGGAGTTGAAGAACTTGCAGATGCTCCTGAAGAATAGAGATACTAGTGGTCCTTTGGCAAGAGGCTAGATGCGCAAGTGCCGAGGACTTTGCAGCAGCTGAAGGTTTTGTAACAGTGGGAACTAGAGCTGCTTGAGGAATATGCAGTGAGGGCTTTGATGAGCTTGGCCGTGAGGGCATTGCTGAGGATCTGGGCTTGTGCGCAGGCTTCTTGGGCATAGCCTTCTTGGGCTTGCTAGCAGAGGCCTCAGCGGCGGCAGCAGCAGAGTCTTCATTGAATTTTCTCACTGTTTCCTTGGCCATTTTGGCCAACTTGGCTTGCTGTTTGGCCCCTTCATCTGGATAGTCCTCACCGCGCTTGAGGCTAGTGGGATCAGCTTCTTGGCCCGGTGCCAATGGAGGTCTTGGGCAAGGAGGGTGTAAAGCGAATTTCTTCATGTATTTTGGAGTAACATATCTGTACTCCCTCCATTCCCATGCACATCTCCTTTCGATGCTCTGAATGCGCACCTTGTGCTGATTTTTGTTCTCCTTGCCATGTTTGGCTTCATCAGGAGTACAGTATTCTGCATAGATATCATCAGGTATCTCAAAATCAGTATTCACTTCTGGTATCTTGCCTCCCTTTTGAGGTTTCTTGCCATCAGCCATTTTCTTCAGCTGAGGATTTTGAACAATGGAATTTTCTGATGAGGTATGCAATTTGTCTTTGAGGAACGCTGCAAATAAGTTAAGTTGATGAGAACCTAGAGATTCAGAAGTGGACATGTGTACCTGTGAACAGAGTATAGGTGCGTAGAATTTGGAGAGGTCATATGTGTTCTCAGAAGTTTTTCGAAAGAAACAAGGTTGAGGAATTTGACCAAGAGTGTCTTGAGGAATTTCACTAAGCGGTCTTTGACTTAGGTTCCAGAGTTGTATAGATTTGAGAATCCACACAATTGAGGAATCTTGAAGAAAAATGTTGCTTAGAGAAACAAATCAAGAACAGATGCATGTGTGGTGTTTAAGAGTGTGGAAGTTGAAGAATAAACACCTTTTGAAGATTTTGTGGAAATCATCAGAATCAACAAGGGTAGTAAAAATAGATTTATTTACCCTTGATGAAGAACACAATGAACTGGGAGTGGAAGTTGAGAAGTTTGTCCGTTCAGATCTTCCACGCCCTAACTTGGCGGCGGAAGACAGCTACGGCGGCGGCGGAGTGACGATTTCCACGGCCGGCGTGAGTACGACGGCGACGAGGTCGAGGCAGTGAAACTCTTCCTCACCGGCGACGATGGAAGGTAGCGGTGGCGCTAGGTCAGAGATATCGAGCGAGGGGAGTGAGGTTGAGCGAGGTAAATGCGGTCTGAGGAGGGTGAGGGGTATTTATAACCGAGGTGAAAAACCGCTCGTCCGAGGAAAATGGACGAACGTGCCACTGATCCTTCTCATCCTAGCGACATGTGTCACCCACGTACTATGAAGTGGAGATTGTGTGAGATCGTGGGTGAATAGAACAATCATATCGTGGGATGTGGAGCGGTTTGAGCGGCAAAAGCCAAAAATTCAGAAAAGAATGTTTTAAAGTTTCATTCGCAAATTCTTCAGCTGACAAGGACACAGTGAAGATTTTGAATGGGTTTCAAATAGAACGCACATGAAGAATTTGTGAACAGACTGGGTTGAGTTTAGCATAGAGGGGGACGGGTTCGATCACATTCACTTAGCAGAAAAGTCAACTTGAAGAATTAGCAATAAGTGAATGCTGTAGAGGACAGAAAACTCAAATATATATATAGTCAATGAAGAAAAACTAAGGAAAGAGTGAAGACAATGCAAAGTTGAAGAACTTGAACAACTGAGGAATTTCAAAAACCAAAAAAACTCAAATTGAAGATTTTCAACTTTTGTTGGTGGCGTGACCCACCGTATAAGAATGATAATTTCAGACGCCGTGTACAATTGTCGTAGGGCTCTGAGAATCAAATTCTTCGTTAATTTCTTCACACTTAGAGGGTTAGTCTTCATTGATTGAAGAAAAACGTTACTTCGTGTGTTGCACATCTAAGTCATCAATTTTGCATAAGTGTTAGGATGTGTGTCCTTTTCAAAGGACATTCAAAGATTCTAAGATATTTAGCTCACACTGCAACTTGCTAAATCTCTTATCATCCAAGGGCTTTGTGAAGATATCGGCTAGTTGTTCTTTAGTCTTCACGTGCTTGATGGAGATGTCGCCCTTCAACACATGATCTCGAAGAAAATGATGACGAATCTGGATGTGCTTTGTCTTCGAGTGCTGAACTGGGTTATGAGCAATCTTGATGGCACTCTCATTGTCATAGTAGAGAGGCACATTCTTCACATTGATGTCATAGTCCTTGAGGGTTTGCTTCATCTATAGCAATTGAGCACAGCACGAACCAGCAGCAATGTACTCAGCTTCAGCGGTAGAGAGTGATACGCAGTTCTGCTTCTTCCAGGACCAACATACTAAGGATTGTCCGAGGAAATGGCATGTGCCTAATGTTGACTTGCGGTCCACACGATCACAAGCATAGTCAGAGTCTGAATATCCAATGAGATCAAAAGCCGAGCCCTTGGGATACCATAATCCAAGTGTTGGAGTGTGAGCTAGATATCGAAGAATATGATTCACAGCCTTATGGTGTAATTCCTTCGGTGTAGCTTGAAATCGGGCACACATGCAAACACTAAGCATAATATCTGGCCTAGATGCACATAGATACAATAAAGAGCCAATCATGGAGCGGTATACCTTTTGATCAAAGTCAATACCATTTTCATCAGTGCATAGATGGCCATTTGTGGGCATAGGGATTTTGACGCCTTTGCAATCTTGCATGCCGAATTTCCTCAACACATCCTTGAGGTATTTCTCCTGAGATATGAAGATGCCATCGCGCTGTTGATGAATTTGAAGACCTAAGAAGAATTTCAATTCTCCCATCATAGACATTTGATATTCCTCACTCATCATATAGGCAAATTCGTCACTGTAATGTTAGTCAGTACTGCCAAAAATAATATCATCAACATATATTTGGCACACGAATAATTCATCATCATAGGTTTTGGTGAAAAGAGTTGGGTCAAGTGAACCGGGTTTGAAGCCTTTCTTCATGAGGAATTCCTTCAAAGTATCATACCACGCCCGAGGGGCCTGCTTGAGGCCATAGAGGGCCTTAGTTTGAAGACTTTGTCAGGATGCTTTGGATCTTCAAAACCTGGGGGTTGAACAACATATACTTCTTCCTCAAGCTTACCATTGAGGAATGCACTTTTCACATCCATTTGATATAAGATGATATTATGATGGTTAGCATAAGCAAGCAATATGCGAATAGCCTCAAGTCTAGCAACAGGTGCAAAAGTTTCATCGAAATCAGTTCCTGCAACCTGTGTGTAGCCTTGAGCTACAAGTCGTGCCTTATTCCTCACCACAAGGCCATTTTCATCTTACTTGTTGCGGTAGATCCATTTGGTGCCGATGATATTGTGCTTGCGTGGGTCTGGTCGCTTGACAAGTTCCCAGACATTGTTGAGCTCAAATTGATGTAATTCCTCTTGCATCGCTTGAATCCACTCAGGCTCCAGAAATGCCTCATCTACTTTGGTGGGCTCTGTGATAGAGACAAAAGCAAAGTGCCCACAAAAGTTAGACAAATGTGAAGCCTTTGAGCGTGTGAGAGGACCTGGTGCATTTATGTCGCTGATGATTTTCTTGATCTGCACTTCATTTGCAATGCGAGGATGAGCGGGTTGACGACATTGAGTTGGCTCAGCATTTTCTTCAGAACCATTTTCGTCAGGTGCATCAGCATGATGTTCTTCACATTCTGGAATGACTTCTTCAGAAGATTCTTCGGTAGGGATGACATCCTCAGTAGCCTTGAACTTGATGGATTCCTCAGGTGACATTTCATCTAGCACAGGAGGTAGGTGGTCTCTTTGCGAGCCATTAGTTTTATCGAACCGCACATCTATAGTTTCAACAACCTTGTGGTGAACGGTGTTGAAGACTCTATAGGTGTGCGAGTACTTTCCGTAACCAAGCATAAAACCTTCATGTGCTTTCGGTGCAAATTTAGAATTGTGATGAGGATCTCTAATCCAACATTTAGCACCGAAGACTTTGAAATAACTCACATTGGGTTTCTTGTCAGTGAGGAGTTCATATGAGGTCTTTTTGAAGAGTTTGTGAAGATATACCCTGTTGATGATGTGGCACGCAGTATCAATTGCCTCAAGCCAAAAATGATGAGGCGTCTTGTGTTCATCAAGCATAGTGCGAGCCATCTCAACAAGAGTTCTGTTCTTGTGCTCCACGACGCCATTCTGCTGAGGAGTATACGGAGCAGATAACTCATGAGTAATACCAAGTTCATCGAGATAGTCATCAAGACCAGTATTCGTGAACTCGGTCCCATTGTCACTTTTGATGTGCTTGATCTTCACACCAAAGCTGGTTGAAGCCCTCGAGGAAAATCGTTTGAAGACTTCCTGCACTTCATTTTTGTAAGTGATGATATGCACCCATGTATAAAGGGAATAGTCATCAACAATAACAAAGCCATATAAAGATGCAGCATTGGTGAATGTGCCATAATGAGTAGGGCCAAAGAGATCCAAGTGAAGCAATTCAAATGGACGAGTGGTAGTCATGATAGTCTTTGAGGGATGCTTGGCCTTGGTCATCTTTCCAGCTTCACAAGCTCCACATAGGTGGTCCTTGAGGAATTTGACATCCTCGATGCCAATGACATGCTTCTTCTTCGCGAGAGTGTGCAAGTTCCTCATTCCAGCATGACCAAGTCGCCGATGCCATAGCCAGCCTTCTGAAGCTTTTGCAAGTGGACATGTAGCAGGTTGTGGTCCTGTAGAGAAATCAACAATATACAAGTCTCCTCTCCTAAAGCCTTCAAAGACTTTGGAATGGTCAGCTTCCATGATCACAACACAACGATACTTGCCAAAGACAACAACCATATCAAGATCACAAAGCATTGAGACAGACATGAGGTTGAATCTTAAGGACTAGACAAGCATGACTTTGTCCATGTGTCAATCCTTTGAGATCGCAACCTTACCTAGACCCAATACCTTGCTTTTGCCTTTGTCGGCGTAGGTGATATGCTTCAGATGCAATGGAGATAAAGCAGTGTCCATCAATAAGCTCCTGTCACCAGTCATGTGATTTGTACATCCACTGTCTAGGACCCACTCAGTAGCTTTGGGTTGATCATCCTGCAGATGAATTAGTGCATCTTACGAACTCATATACTTCATCAGGGAAGAATATGACATCAAATTCATCAGATCAATTTCATCAAGGAATAGAATAGATATAGCAGTATGAGGACGTGAGAAATGAAAATTCATTTCTTCATGATTAGCTTGCGTCCTTTCAAGCATATTCAGGTCTCCAGCAAATTCTTCAGAAGATTAAGTTCATCTGGAGACCTGACCCTGCATAAGAGATTAGTTCTTTTTCTTCACCACCCACGTCTGGAGTGGTGGCAAAGAGTTCATCATTCTGTGAGCTCCATACGAGAAAGGTGGCATAGAAGCCAGTTGTCGGATTTTGGGTTCCGGCAAAACCCTCAAGGTTCGAACACTGGGGTGCGCACGAAGATCTCTCCCTCCCCTAGCTCGCACACTCGCCACGATCTCAAAGCTCAGCACGTCGAACTCGAAGAACAGGAGACACAAGAGTTTATACTGGTTCGGGCCACCGATGTTGTGTAATACCCTACTCCAGTGTGGTGTGGTGGATTGCCTTGTAGGCTGAGGATGAACAAGTACAAGGGAAGAGCAGCCTCCTGAGGAGAGGCATTCTAGAGCTCGGTGAGCTTGTGTGTTTGATGGTGATCTGAATGATCCTCTCCCTTTGCTAAGGTGGTGGCTAGTCCTATTTATAGAGGCCCGGGTCCTCTCCCCAAATATTAGGCGGGAAGGGATCCCACAATGGCCAATTTGAAGGGGGCAGCTAGTACAAGCTATCCTGACAAAAGGTGGTCTTCGCCTGCCAAAGGCTCTGGTGGTGACGCCGTCGTGGGCTCCGCGATGACCTCCGTCCTGCCGTCCTGCTAGTCTTGGTCTCGTTGAACCGATATGGAAACCTTTGCCTGATGCCTCGGGACTCCTCGCCTGCGCTTGCCCCTTTATCACCAAAGAGGCAACGGGTACTCTGCGCCTGCTGGCGCCCGCCTAGCGCCCGCCTGGCCTTGGTCGTCACGGCTCACGTCACGGGAACCTCACGAGGTGCCCCTCGCCTTGATCTCTCCGCTCCTCACAAGCCAGCCTATTGAGGCCGCCCATGAGGAGGTCTTGTGTCGTCCGCCTCACGAGGCTTGGCCCCTCGCGAGGGTCTTGAGTGTTTGCTGGTGAAGATGGGTCGTACCAGGCCGCTCGTGGAGCCACGCCATGGGCCGCAGGCAGGCAAGTCTGGGGACCCCCGTTCCCAGAACGCCGACAGTAGCCCCCGGGCCCAAGGCGCGCTCAGAGTTGGCTTTGAGGCGAAGCCAAAGGGCAAGTGCGGAGCACCGCGGGCCCCAACCGCCTGCGGCCTTGATTGACGCATGGCGACTGATGGGACGTGGGCATCTCCGCTTCCCCATGCTGCCTTGGATCCTGCCCGACTTGACGAGTCCCTGGCGCATGCAAAGAAAACCATCATTACCTATGATTGTGGGGGTCACCGGTTGGCCTTCTCCTGCTATAAATGAGGAGGGGGCAGAGCCCCCGTCGCCCATCTCTCCCCATTCCGCTTGCTTCTTCTTCCTTGCTTCGTTGCTAGCATCGACACCCATGGCGCCGATACGGAGATTCTCGGCCGTTGAGAAGGGAAAAGCCCCCCGCGACGAGCCAGGGCCGCTTCCGCCGAAGAAGAGGCTGGCCCGCCGCCGCGACGTAGTCGTGAGGCCGGTGGTGTCGAGGCCTTGGTATGAGCGGCCTCCCCCCGGGTATCCGCTGCCCTTGTACGCCCCCCCCCCCCCCCCCCCCCCCCCCCCCCCCCCCCCCCCCCCCCCCCCCCCCCCCCCCCCCCCCCCCCCCCCCCCCCCCCCCCCCCCCCCCCCCCCCCCCCCCCCCCCCCCCCCCCCCCCCCCCCCCCCCCCCCCCCCCCCCCCCCCCCCCCCCCCCCCCCCCCCCCCCCCCCCCCCCCCCCCCCCCCCCCCCCCCCCCCCCCCCCCCCCCCCCCCCCCCCCCCCCCCCCCCCCCCCCCCCCCCCCCCCCCCCCCCCCCCCCCCCCCCCCCCCCCCCCCCCCCCCCCCCCCCCCCCCCCCCCCCCCCCCCCCCCCCCCCCCCCCCCCCCCCCCCCCCCCCCCCCCCCCCCCCCCCCCCCCCCCCCCCCCCCCCCCCCCCCCCCCCCCCCCCCCCCCCCCCCCCCCCCCCCCCCCCCCCCCCCCCCCCCCCCCCCCCCCCCCCCCCCCCCCCCCCCCCCCCCCCCCCCCCCCCCCCCCCCCCCCCCCCCCCCCCCCCCCCCCCCCCCCCCCCCCCGGGCCACCGATGTGGTGTAATACCCTACTCCAGTGTGGTGTGGTGGATTGCCTTGTAGGCTGAGGATGAACAAGTACAAGGGAAGAACAGCCTCCTGAGGAGAGACGTTCTAGAGCTCGGTAAGCTTGTGTGGTTGATGGTGATCTGAATGATCCTCTCCCTTTGCTAAGGTGGTGGCTAGTCCTATTTATAGAGGCCCGGGTCCTCTCCCCAATATTAGGCGGGAAGGGATCCCACAACGGCCAATTTGAAGGGGGACAGCTAGTACAAGCTATCCTGACAAAAGGTGGTCTTCGCCTGCCAAAGGCTCTGGTGGTGACGCCATCGTGGGCTCCGCGATGACCTCCATCCTGCCGTCCTTCTGGTCTTGGTCTCGTTGCACTGATATGGAAACCTTGTCCTGATGCCTTGGGACTCCTCACCTGCGCTTGCCCCTTTAGCACCAAAGAGGCAACGGGTACTCTGCGCCCGCTGGCGCCCGCCTGGCGCTCGCCTAGCCTTGGTCGTCACGGCTCACATCACGGGAACCTCACGAGGTGCCCCTCTCCTTGATCTCTCCGCTCCTCGTGAGCCAGCCTAGTGAGGCCGCCCCTGAGGAGGTCTTGTGTCGTCCACCTTGCGAGGCTTGGCCCCTCGCGAGGGTCTTGAGTGTTTGCTGGTGAAGATGGGCTGTACCAGGCCGCTCGTGGAGCCACGCCATGGGCCGCAGGCAGGTAAGTCTGGGGACCCCCGTTCCCAGAACGCCGACACCAGTCCACTTTGTTTCACATAAGAGGGGTTAGAGTAAGCATATGAATAAGTAGAGAAATTCTTCGAGGACTTATGAACATAATGATTTGAAGAATAATGCACATATTCATAACCCTTAGGCTTTCCCGCGAAACAGAAGTGTTAGCACGATGATGTTCATATGAGGACTTAGATCCATGTGAGGAATTTGGTCTATATGAGGACTTGGATCCATATGAAGACTTTGGTCCGTATGAAGAATTTGATCTGGGGTTCCTGTTCTTCACAGGTGGTGTCATGATGACATTCACCTGAAGACTTTCAAGGCACCTTTTGGGAACCTAGATTTTCTTCATAGGGGGACCGTTCCTGCAGTTAGTGCCAACATATCTAGCAAATACTTCACCATTCTGATTTTTTAACAGTTTATAGTTGGAGTCAAATGACTCATCAGAAGAATATGAAGATTCACATGTAAAGCCAGATAAAGGGGATGGATCTACGGGAGGTCCCTTTGCAGCAACCCATGAGGTTTTGGGATACTGCTCAAGTTTCCAGTAGGTCCCATCAGCATTGAGTTTCCTCTCAAAGGCAATACCCTCTTTCCTAGGGTTTCTGTTGAGGATCCGCTTTTTAAGCACATCACAAAGTGCTTCATGCCCTTTGAGGCTTTTGTACATGCCTGTCACATACAATTCCTTCAGCCATGCATTGTCAGTGATACTAGTAGCATCCTCAGATGAGGAATTTGTGATAGCAGAGACAGTTGAAGAATTTGCAGCAATAGAAGCATTTGAACTTTCAGGTGAAGAATTAGCACATTCATGTTCAATGCATTTCAAACATGGTGGAATGAATTCGTCCTGAGCGGCACTGATCTGTTGAGGAAGCAATGAATCACGTTCCTTCTAAAGGTCTTCATAACTCTCCCTTAGCTTTTCAAGATCTTGCTTTCTTTGAAGAAATTCATAAGAAAGCTTCTCATGATCAGATAAGAGAGTGTTATGATGACTTTGAAGGTTGTCAAACTTAGACTGAAGTCTATGAAGATTATCAGTTTGAGTTTGATCCATTTCTTCACCCAACAAGTCATCGCTTTTGTCTAGCATATTTTGAACCTTTTTAAAAGCCTTTTGTTGTTTCACAACAATCTTAGCAAGTTTATAATAGCTAGGCTTGAGGTTTTCATCAGATTCATCCTACTTGATTCAGAGGAGGGATATTTGAGTACCGTGGCACCCTTTGCCATGAAGCAATAGGTGGGAGCGTAGTCATCATCGCCGTTGTCAGCAATGTTGGGGAAATCATTTTCCTCAGAGTTGAAGATGGACTTGCTAATGAACATAGTAGCGAGGGCTAGGCTTGCCACACCAGAGTCTGACTCCTCAGATGCCTCCTCTTCCTCATTTTCCTCAGATTCAGCTTCAGAGTCCATTTCCTTGCCAATGAATGCCCGAGCCTTTTTGGAGCTGCTCTTCTTGTGAGATGAAGACTTTGAAGATTTTGACGATGAAGTCTTTGAAGATTTCTTCTTCTTCTTTGCGTCATCAGAACTGTATTCCTTGTATTTCTTCTTCTTTGATTCCTTCTCCCACTGAGGACAATCAGTAATGTAATGACCAGGTTTCTTGCATTTGTAGCAAGTTCTCTTCTTGTAGTTACGGGATGAGGAATCTGATCTTATGTCATCACTTCTTGAGGATTTACCAACGCGACCACGCCTTGACAACTTCCGGAATTTCCTCACGAGCATTGCTAGCTCCTGGCTTAGTTCTTCAGGATCACCAAGGCTACTACCAGAATCATCACCTTCAGATTCAGAGACTGCCTTGGCCTTCAAAGCGCGTGATCTTCCATAGCTCGATCCATAGAGGTCTCTCTTCTCAGCAAGTTGGAACTCATGAGTGTTTAGCCTCTCGAGGATATCAGCGGGATCAAGTGACTTGTAGTCTCCACGTTCTTGTATCATCAGTGCAAGAGTGTCAAATGAGAAATCAAGCGATCTCAGCAATTTCTTCACCACCTCATGGTCGGTGTTGTCAGTGGCACCAAGTGCTTGAAGCTCATTTGAGATGTCAGTGAGGCGATCGAAGGTTTGCTGAACATTTTCATTGTCGAGTATTTTGAAGCGGTTGAAGAGATTGCGAAGAATGTCAACTCGAGAGTCACGTTGTGTTGAGACTCCTTTGTTGACCTTGGACAACCTATCCCAGATAAGCTTAGCTGTATCCAAAGCATCACTCTGCCATACTGCCCTTTGCTCAGATGGCCACATATGATGTTCTTTGCTTGAGAGTCGAGTTGCTTGAATCTCTTCACATCAGCAGCGTTGATGGTAGGAGTGACAGAGAGAACACCATTTTCCACAACGTACTAGAGATCGTTGTCAATTGCCTAAAGATGCATTCGCATCTTATTCTTCCAGTAGGGGTAGTCCGTCCCATCGAAGGTAGGACACCCAGCAGCGACCTTGATCATACCTGCAGTCGACATAACTAAAATTCTAGGCGGTTAAACCAAAATCACACAGAACAAGGGAGTACCTCGCTCTGATACCAATTGAAAGTGCGTTATATCGACTAGAGGGGGGTGAATAGGCGATTTTTACAAATTCGTCACTGAGGAATTTCAAGGTGAGGAAATTCCTAAGTCACGAACAACTAGCAGTGGAATAAGTACTCAGATGCAAGCATAACAGAGCAGTAGCACAGTCATCATGATGAAATGAAAACGAGCACAGAGTACAAGTAGCGTAAACACAGGATAAGCAGGCTGATGACAAACTGACTGAAGAAATAGGATTGGGGAAATTGAGAAAGTCTTTAGTCAAAGTCTTCAAATAGTAACGATCAAGTACAACAGTATATGAATGAGGAAATGGAAGGGTTGAGGAAATAGAACCGGTAGCTTGGTGAAGACAATGATTTGGTAGACCAGTTCCAACTGCTGTGACATTCGTATGTCTGGTTGGAGCGGCTAGGTATTTAAACCTGAGGACACACAGTCCTCACCGTATTCTCCTTGAGCTAAGGTCACACAGACCTCGCCCAATCACTCATGGTAAGTCTTCAGGTGACTTCCAAACCTTCACAGACTCGGTCACTCGGCGATCCACAATTTCCTCTTGGATGCTCTAGACCATGACACCTAACCGTCTGGAGGATGCACAGTCCTCAAAGGTAACAAGCGTCGGCTCCACACATGAACAATCTCTTCAGTGATGCTCAATCACGTTGGGTTTGTAGGTGTTTGGGTTTGGGTTTTCCCCACTTGATGATTTTCGCTCAAAGTCCTCGGAGGATGGGATGCTCTCAATGACAAGTGTCAGTTTCTCTCGGAGCAGCCAACCAGCTAGTGGTTGTAAAGGGCGGCTATTTATAGCCTAGGGAGCAGCCCGGCATAATAAGACATAAATGCCCTTCAATGATATGACCGTTAGGTGGGTAGATATTTTGGGACAGCTGGCGCGTAGCACAGCAACGGTCGGATATTTGATCTATCAAATTCCTCAGGGCTATCATGTTCCTCACTTGTAGGCAATCCGCACTGGTGAATTCCTAACTCCTCAGTCAGAACAAATTCCTCAGAGACCAGAAGATCTTCGTCTCTGTCACTGAAGAAATTTACTGAACTGTATGAGATTTCCAATGGCTTCACTCGAAAGGATTGGTAGGTGTAGGGTTTTGAGATGAGCATCACTTGGAAATTTTTCCTTAGTTTTACCTCGACCCCCTTTAACAGTATGGTGTTTCCTATGACTCAAGAAAGAGAGAACGAAACTACGAAAACAAAAGCCTTCACGCTTCATAATCCTCGCGTGAATATCAAGTCTTCACGGTCACACCAATTTCTTCACTTTCAATGTCTTCAGAAAGCCAAAGTCTTCAGTTGAAGACATTCATTTTTAGGGGTCGACTTTCTCTGTAAATATCAAACTCCTCATAGACTTATAGACCTGTGTACACTCACAAACGCATTAGTCCCTTAACCTATAAGTATTCAATACACCAAAATCACTAATGGGCACTAGATGCACTTACAAAAAGTTCCTCCAGGAATTGGGTAACTTAGCGATAATGCAACCCGCGACAAATTTGCCCCGCAGTACACACTTGAGAAGCTCAAGCTCCTTAGTGATGCACTGTATCTAATGAGCCTGTTCTAATACAGAACGGTTTTTGACCATTCTGTAATCGTGGAACTGCTCCATAATATACATCTCGCTCCCAGCATCTTGTGCGCCGAATTTAGATTCGAGCGCCTCCCACAAGTCCTTGCAACCCGCATATGTAAGTATGCATCAACCAGCTTATCTCCGATCACGCTCAGAATGCATCCAACAAAGACGAAAGTGGCCTCCCTGAATGCCTTCTCCTGTTCAGGAGCGAACGTTCCCATGGGAGTAACACCGGCGACCCAGAACACGTTCATCGCCGTGAGCCATAAGACGGTTTTGGTCTGCCAACGCTTAAAGTACGTCCCTGTAAACGGGGCTCTTTCAGTGCAGCAACAAAACCATGGATCAAAAATCTCCTACACATATGAGGTTTTTGGATTGTTGAGAAATTAAGCAATTGTACGATTAATTTAATCCAATAATAAATCATGAACATGACATAGGAAGTGCTAATGTCATACTGAATTTTGATGATATACGCACGTACTAGGCAGATAGTAGAAACATCTACGCAAACCACTAGTACTGCACACATGAAAATAAACAGGAGCAGGGTAAATGTGTTATACCCTCCAGTAGGCAAGTCGGCCGTAGCATCAGCGGAGGCGGTGGACTCATCGGCGATCCTCTTGTCAGCAGCGGCCTTCTTGGCAGCCACGCGGTCGGCGTCAGTGCTCATGGTGAAGACGAAGGTGACACTGAAGTAGTCGATGTAGAGGAAGTAGTTGAACAGAGGCAAGTAGTCGCGTAGGAGACGCTCCCCAAAAACCTAATCGCCTCTCCCGTACAGGATCTGGAGAGATAGGGTTTCGGAGGCCTGCTCTCCCGTCAGCCGTGTACACGGTAGACAGGATGGGATTACCGAAGGCAGCAGCAGGGAAAGGAACGACCAGAGAGCAGTGGAGGTGTGATGCATTATGTGTTTGGCTGAGCAGCGATGCCTCATATATATAGCCAGTCGGGTAGGAGAACGGTCCAGCAATAAACATGTTAATTACAGACGTTTCATCTCCATAATAAGCACGTTTAATTACAGACGTTTCCATCTCCAAAAATAAAATGTATTTATTATGGATGTTTCCATTTCCGCAATGAATATGACGGCTCATATTCTTTTTGTGTCTGATAATGGACTCTCCAATTTTGAATGGCACAACATTGCATCAGCTCGGCTCATTCCCGCAACCCGCGGCGTGCGTCGTGACGAGGCGAGGCGGGCGGTGGAGGAGGAGGAGCGCACGTGTGGAATAGCTCTCCTTCCTTCACACCAACTCATACTAGTGGGAGAAGAGCTCACCTTATAAGTTGGTGTACATCTCTCTCAACTAGCCATGTGGGACTAAACTTCCCACCACTCCCTTGACAGCATGGGCCCTTAGGGATTTTCTGAAATTGTTAAATGTGCCTATAGCCCAACTAATATTCAGCAATCCCCCACCAGATCCCGAAGGCCCATGGCGTTGTCCTCTATTCCAAACTCTGTTTTGATATACCAGTATTTTCAGTGGAGACCCGTTAAGGTTGAACATCCACCTAGAACAAATAGCTACACCCCTCCACAACTGAACAATGGACTAGACCTTGAACTGTCAATTTGGCTTGAAGGGGTTTCACCAAGTGTCTTACCAGTACTAGGCTGCCGAAGGCTGACCCCTCGGGTGGAGCATATTGGTCACTCCTGGCCTGTTCATGAACTTACTAGAGATCACCCTAATCTCATAGACTATGACCAGTAGTCAGGCTCATATAGGTGTGTTCCTCCAAAGATCGCTCTGTAGGATAGCATCTTGCTTTTACAAGCCTTAGAACACATTAAGACAAAAGTCAACCTGCCATACAGTTACCGAGAGTTATGCATCTCCACCGGAGTGGGTTACTTAAAATACTCTCCTCAGTTGACCACTAGCTTGTTTTCCCAGGTCCTATTTCACGGGATCTCCGATCACATAGGTTGGGTTACCACCATGGCAACTCATGTGGGTCTCATACCCATCTCCCTCGATGCATTATCTATCACAACACGCGATAGCCCTTTTGTAAAGGGATCTGCCAGATTCTTAGCCATTTGGACATACTCCAACGCTATCACTCTGGAGTTTCTTAGTTTTCTAACAGCTTTTAGTCTCATTCTTATGTGTTTGTTGGACTTCATGTTGTCCTTTGAACTCTTCACCTTAGTGATGATAGTCTGATTGTCACAGTTCAAAAGGACAGTCGGAACCGGTTTATCAACCAATGAGAAGTCGATCAAAAGATCTCGAAGCCATCCTGCTTCGACACCAGATGTGTCTAATGCTATTAATTCTGCTTCCATTGTCGATCTCGTTAAGATCATTTGCTTGCAAGACTTCCAGGAAACAGCGCAACCTCCAAGAGTAAACGTATACCCAGTTGTGGTCTTCATCTCATTAGCATCAGAGATCCAATTAGCATCACTATACCCTTCAAGTACCAACGGGTATCCGGTATAGTGAAGTCCATAGTTCATAGTACCCTTCAGATAGCGCATAACCCTTTCAACAGCAAGCCAATGTACATCACCCGGTTTTGAAACAAACCGACTCAGTTTGCTCACGGCAAAAGCGATGTCAGGCCTCGTAGCGCCCGCTAGGTACATAAGTGAACCAATGATTTGAGAGTATCTTAATTGATCTATAGCCTTGCCTTTGGACTTTTGAATTAGCGCACTAGGATCATATGGTGTTTGAGATGGCGTGCAGTCCGCATATCCAAAATGACTCAACACCTTCTCAACATAATGGGATTGCCGAAGTGTAATCCCACCCTCATTATCTCTCAGTAGCTTGATGTTGAAGACAACATCAGCCACACCAAGGTCTTTCATCTCAAAGTTTTGAGATAGAAACGACTTGACCTCCTCAATGACTTTGAGGTTGGTTCCGAATATCAGTATGTCATCAACATACAAGCACAGTATAACTCCTTCGCCCCCACCATGGCGATAGTATACACATTTATCAGCTTCATTAACAACGAAACCAACAGATGTCAGAGTTGTATTAAATTTATCATTCCATTGCTTACATGCTTGTTTTAGGCCATACAAAGATTTCAGCAACCTACATACTTTTCCTTCCTGACCATCTATCACAAAGCCATCTGGCTGTTGCATGTAGATTTCCTCGTTTAGCTCTCCATTCAGGAAAGCCGTCTTAACATCCATCTGGTGGACGAGAAGACCATGCGACGCCGCCAACGAGAGTAATACTAGAATGGTGGTCAGTCTGGCCACAGGTGAATAAGTATCAAAGAAATCTTCCTCTTCTTTCTGGTCATAGCCCTTGGCCACAAGCCTAGCCTTGTACTTTTCAATTGTACCATCGGGCCTAAGCTTCTTTTTGAACACCCATTTACATCCCAATGGTATACAGCAATAGAGGCGTTCAGTGATTTCCCATGTCCCGTTAGCCATGATGGAGTCCATCGCGCTACGGACCGCTTCTTTCCAGTAGTCAGCATACGGAGACACATAAGCTTCTGAAATAGAAGTGGGAGTATCATCCACAAGGTATACAAGGAAATCATCACCAAAATACTTCACAGTCCTCTGTCTCTTGCCCCTACCAAGGGTTTCCTTGTCACCCTCCTCAGGATTTCCATCATGTGTCCGTTCATAATATTCCATCGGAATGGCAGGTTGAGGAGTCTCATCAGATTCCAGCCTAGAAGTGCTTTGCATATCTCTCATAGGAAAAATATCCTCAAAGAATGTAGCATCTTTAGACTCCATGATCGTACCGACCTTCATGTCAGGTACCTCAGATTTCACTACCAGAAATCTATAGCCGACGCTATTCTTAGCGTAGCCCAAATTAACGCAGTCCACGGTCTTTGGTCCAAGATTACACTTTTTGGGCCCCCCCCCCCCCCCCCCCCCCCCCCCCCCCCCCCCCCCCCCCCCCCCCCCCCCCCCCCCCCCCCCCCCCCCCCCCCCCCCCCCCCCCCCCCCCCCCCCCCCCCCCCCCCCCCCCCCCCCCCCCCCCCCCCCCCCCCCCCCCCCCCCCCCCCCCCCCCCCCCCCCCCCCCCCCCCCCCCCCCCCCCCCCCCCCCCCCCCCCCCCCCCCCCCCCCCCCCCCCCCCCCCCCCCCCCCCCCCCCCCCCCCCCCCCCCCCCCCCCCCCCCCCCCCCCCCCCCCCCCCCCCCCCCCCCCCCCCCCCCCCCCCCCCCCCCCCCCCCCCCCCCCCCCCCCCCCCCCCCCCCCCCCCCCCCCCCCCCCCCCCCCCCCCCCCCCCCCCCCCCCCCCCCCCCCCCCCCCCCCCCCCCCCCCCCCCCCCCCCCCCCCCCCCCCCCCCCCCCCCCCCCCCCCCCCCCCCCCCCCCCCCCCCCCCCCCCCCCCCCCCCCCCCCCCCCCCCCCCCCCCCCCCCCCCCCCCCCCCCCCCCCCCCCCCCCCCCCCCCCCCCCCCCCCCCCCCCCCCCCCCCCCCCCCCCCCCCCCCCCCCCCCCCCCCCCCCCCCCCCCCCCCCCCCCCCCCCCCCCCCCCCCCCCCCCCCCCCCCCCCCCCCCCCCCCCCCCCCCCCCCCCCCCCCCCCCCCCCCCCCCCCCCCCCCCCCCCCCCCCCCCCCCCCCCCCCCCCCCCCCCCCCCGGACTAAAGGGTCGGTACTAATGCCTATCCCTTTAGTCCCGGTTCAATCCAGAACCGGGACTAAAGGGCGCGGCCACGTGGAGCTCCACCTTTAGTCCCGGTTGGTAACACCAACCGGGACTAAAGGAAATTTTATGATTTTCCCCCCCCCCCTCAAATTTCTGAATTATTTTAACCTCTAGTCTGTAATCACCACCCCTCATCACTTCTCAATTTATCCTCTAATCACCCCTCATCATTCCAAATCATCTAACTTCCCGAACGGTCACCCATCCTCCCACTCCCCCAGCCTGAGCACGCTTAACTTCCGGGTTCTATTCTCCCTCGCTCCAAGTCTGCACTTGTTGTTTTCCTGACAATACTAAGATGTCAATCCTATTAACCTTCAGGAATTTTGCTTGAGCATGAAGTGACACATTTCATAGTTTTATTTTGAAACTATTGTTTTAAAAAACAATAATTATTTAGTAACACTAATATTTCTTGAATAATTAGTTTGACCATTGTTTGACCACAGTTTGACCAGATTTGACCAAAATTGAAATAACAGAAATAATTATTTAGTAACACTAATATTCTAGAATAATTAGTTTGACCATTGTTTGACCACAGTTTGCCCCCCCCCCCCCCCCCCCCCCCCCCCCCCCCCCCCCCCCCCCCCCCCCCCCCCCCCCCCCCCCCCCCCCCCCCCCCCCCCCCCCCCCCCCCCCCCCCCCCGGCGTATTTCAAGATTAGGATTTGTCACTCCGATTGTCGGAGAGGTATCTCTAGGCCCACTCAGTAATACACATCACTATAAGCCTTGCAAGCATTGTAACTAATGAGTTAGTTGCGGGATGATGTATTATGGAACGATTAAAGAGACTTGCCGGTAACGAGATTGAACTAGGTATCGAGATACCGACGATCGAATCTCGGGCAAGTAACATACCGATGACAAAGGGAACAACGTATGTTGTTATGCGGTCTGACCGATAAAGATCTTCGTAGAATATGTGGGAGCCAATATGAGCATCCAGGTTCCGCTATTGGTTATTGACCGGAGAGGTGTCTCGGTCATGTCTACATAGTTCTCGAACCCGTAGGGTCCGCACGCTTAACGTTACGATGACGGTTATATTACGAGTTTATGTGTTTTGATGTACCGAAGGAGTTCGGAGTCCCGGATGAGATCGGGGACATGACGAGGAGTCTCCAAATGGCCGAGACGTAAAGATCGATATATTGGACGACTATATTCGGACTTCGGAAAGGTTCCGAATGATTCGGGTATTTTTCGGAGTACCGGAGAGTTACGGGAATTCGTATTGGGCCTTAATGGGCCATACGGGAAAGGAGAGAAAGGCCCCAAAGGGTGGCCGCACCCCTCCCCATGGACTAGTCCGAATTGGACTAGGGAGGGGGGCGCCCCCTTCCTTCTTTCTCCTTCTCCCTTCCCTTTTCCTATTCCAACAAGGAAAGGAGGAGTCCTACTCCCGGTGGGAGTAGGACTCCCCCCTTGGCGCGCCCTCCTCCTTGGCCGGCGGCCTCCCCCTTGCTCCTTTATATACGGGGGCAGGGGGGCACCCCATAGACACAACAATTGATCATTGATGTCTTAGCCGTGTGCGGTGCCCCCCTCCACCATATTACACCTCGATAATATCGTAGCGGTGCTTAGGCGAAGCCCTGCGTCGATAGAACATCATCATTGATCAAAGATGGTTATGTTTCCTAGCCATAGACATGAGTTGTCATTTGATTAACGGGATCATATCATTAGGAGAATGATGTGATTGACTTGACCCATTCCGATAGCTTAGCACTCGATCGTTTAGTATGTTGCTATTGCTTTCTTCATGGCTTATACATGTTCCTATGACTCCCCCCCCCCCCCCCCCCCCCCCCCCCCCCCCCCCCCCCCCCCCCCCCCCCCCCCCCCCCCCCCCCCCCCCCCCCCATGTGGGAGCCAATATGAGCATCCAGGTTCCGCTATTGGTTATTGACTGGAGATGTGTCTCGGTCATATCTACATTATTCTCGAACCCGTAGGGTCCGCACGCTTAAGGTTTCGATGACAGTTATATTATGAGTTTATGAGTTTTGATGTACCAAAGGAGTTCGGAGTCCCGGATGAGATCGGGGACATGACGAGGAGTCTCGAAATGGTCGAGACGTAAAGATCGATATATTGGACGACAATATTCGGACATCGGAAAGGTTCCGAGTGACTCGGGTATTTTTCGGAGTACCGGAGAGTTACGGGAATACGTATTAGGCCTTATTGGGCCATACGGGAAAGAAGGAAAAGGGCCTCCAGGGTGGTCGCTCCCCTCCCCTTGGTCTGGTCCGAATTGGACTAGGGAAGGGGGGCGCCCCCTTCCTTCCTTCTCCTTTTCCCTTCCTCTTTTCCTATTCCATATGGGAGGTGGAATCCTACTAGGACTAGGGAGTCCTATTAGGACTCCACACTTGGTGCGCCCCCTTCTAGGGCCGGCCTCCTCCTCCCTTGCTGCTTTATATACGGGTGCAGGGGGCACCTCTAGACACAACAATTGATCATTGATCTCTTAGCCGTGTGCGGTGCCCCCTTCCACGATAATCCTCGATAATATTATAGCAGTGCTTAGGCGAAGCCCTGCGACGGTAGAACATCAAGATCGTCACCACGCCATTGTGCTGACTGAACTCATCCCCGACACTTTGCTGGATCAGAGTCCGGGGATCGTCATCGAGCTGAACATGTGCTAGAACTCGAAGGTGCCGTAGTTTCGGTGCTTGATCGGTCGGGCCGTGAAGACGTATGACTACATCAACCGCGTTGTCCTAACGCTTCCGCTTCCGGTCTACGAGGGTACGTAGACAACACTCTCCCCTCTCGTTGCTATGCATCACCATGATCTTGCGTGCACTCTGATTGTCGGAGAGGTATCTCTGGGCCCTCTCGGTAATACACTTCACTTAAGCCTTGCAAGCATTGCAACTAATGAGTTAGTTGCAGTATGATGTATTACGGAACGAGTAAAGAGACTTGCCGGTAACAAGATTGAACTAGGTATTGAGATACCGACAATCGAATCTCGGGCAAGTAACATATCGATGACAAAGGGAACAACGTATGTTGTTATGCGGTCTGACCGATAAAGATCGGGGGGGGGGGGGGGGGGGGGGGGGGGGGGGGGGGGGGGGGGGGGGGGGGGGGGGGGGGGGGGGGGGGGGGGGGGGGGGGGGGGGGGGGGGGGGGGGGGGGGGGGGGGGGGGGGGGGGGGGGGGGGGGGGGGGGGGGGGGGGGGGGGGGGGGGGGGGGGGGGGGGGGGGGGGGGGGGGGGGGGGGGGGGGGGGGGGGGGGGGGGGGGGGGGGGGGGGGGGGGGGGGGGGGGGGGGGGGGGGGGGGGGGGGGGGGGGGGGGGGGGGGGGGGGGGGGGGGGGGGGGGGGGGGGGGGGGGGGGGGGGGGGGGGGGGGGGGGGGGGGGGGGGGGGGGGGGGGGGGGGGGGGGGGGGGGGGGGGGGGGGGGGGGGGGGGGGGGGGGGGGGGGGGGGGGGGGGGGGGGGGGGGGGGGGGGGGGGGGGGGGGGGGGGGGGGGGGGGGGGGGGGGGGGGGGGGGGGGGGGGGGGGGGGGGGGGGGGGGGGGGGGGGGGGGGGGGGGGGGGGGGGGGGGGGGGGGGGGGGGGGGGGGGGGGGGGGGGGGGGGGGGGGGGGGGGGGGGGGGGGGGGGGGGGGGGGGGGGGGGGGGGGGGGGGGGGGGGGGGGGGGGGGGGGGGGGGGGGGGGGGGGGGGGGGGGGGGGGGGGGGGGGGGGGGGGGGGGGGGGGGGGGGGGGGGGGGGGGGGGGGGGGGGGGGGGGGGGGGGGGGGGGGGGGGGGGGGGGGGGGGGGGGGGGGGGGGGGGGGGGGGGGGGGGGGGGGGGGGGGGGGGGGGGGGGGGGGGGGGGGGGGGGGGGGGGGGGGGGGGGGGGGGGGGGGGGGGGGGGGGGGGGGGGGGGGGGGGGGGGGGGGGGGGGGGGGGGGGGGGGGGGGGGGGGGGGGGGGGGGGGGGGGGGGGGGGGGGGGGGGGGGGGGGGGGGGGGGGGGGGGGGGGGGGGGGGGGGGGGGGGGGGGGGGGGGGGGGGGGGGGGGGGGGGGGGGGGGGGGGGGGGGGGGGGGGGGGGGGGGGGGGGGGGGGGGGGGGGGGGGGGGGGGGGGGGGGGGGGGGGGGGGGGGGGGGGGGGGGGGGGGGGGGGGGGGGGGGGGGGGGGGGGGGGGGGGGGGGGGGGGGGGGGGGGGGGGGGGGGGGGGGGGGGGGGGGGGGGGGGGGGGGGGGGGGGGGGGGGGGGGGGGGGGGGGGGGGGGGGGGGGGGGGGGGGGGGGGGGGGGGGGGGGGGGGGGGGGGGGGGGGGGGGGGGGGGGGGGGGGGGGGGGGGGGGGGGGGGGGGGGGGGGGGGGGGGGGGGGGGGGGGGGGGGGGGGGGGGGGGGGGGGGGGGGGGGGGGGGGGGGGGGGGGGGGGGGGGGGGGGGGGGGGGGGGGGGGGGGGGGGGGGGGGGGGGGGGGGGGGGGGGGGGGGGGGGGGGGGGGGGGGGGGGGGGGGGGGGGGGGGGGGGGGGGGGGGGGGGGGGGGGGGGGGGGGGGGGGGGGGGGGGGGGGGGGGGGGGGGGGGGGGGGGGGGGGGGGGGGGGGGGGGGGGGGGGGGGGGGGGGGGGGGGGGGGGGGGGGGGGGGGGGGGGGGGGGGGGGGGGGGGGGGGGGGGGGGGGGGGGGGGGGGGGGGGGGGGGGGGGGGGGGGGGGGGGGGGGGGGGGGGGGGGGGGGGGGGGGGGGGGGGGGGGGGGGGGGGGGGGGGGGGGGGGGGGGGGGGGGGGGGGGGGGGGGGGGGGGGGGGGGGGGGGGGGGGGGGGGGGGGGGGGGGGGGGGGGGGGGGGGGGGGGGGGGGGGGGGGGGGGGGGGGGGGGGGGGGGGGGGGGGGGGGGGGGGGGGGGGGGGGGGGGGGGGGGGGGGGGGGGGGGGGGGGGGGGGGGGGGGGGGGGGGGGGGGGGGGGGGGGGGGGGGGGGGGGGGGGGGGGGGGGGGGGGGGGGGGGGGGGGGGGGGGGGGGGGGGGGGGGGGGGGGGGGGGGGGGGGGGGGGGGGGGGGGGGGGGGGGGGGGGGGGGGGGGGGGGGGGGGGGGGGGGGGGGGGGGGGGGGGGGGGGGGGGGGGGGGGGGGGGGGGGGGGGGGGGGGGGGGGGGGGGGGGGGGGGGGGGGGGGGGGGGGGGGGGGGGGGGGGGGGGGGGGGGGGGGGGGGGGGGGGGGGGGGGGGGGGGGGGGGGGGGGGGGGGGGGGGGGGGGGGGGGGGGGGGGGGGGGGGGGGGGGGGGGGGGGGGGGGGGGGGGGGGGGGGGGGGGGGGGGGGGGGGGGGGGGGGGGGGGGGGGGGGGGGGGGGGGGGGGGGGGGGGGGGGGGGGGGGGGGGGGGGGGGGGGGGGGGGGGGGGGGGGGGGGGGGGGGGGGGGGGGGGGGGGGGGGGGGGGGGGGGGGGGGGGGGGGGGGGGGGGGGGGGGGGGGGGGGGGGGGGGGGGGGGGGGGGGGGGGGGGGGGGGGGGGGGGGGGGGGGGGGGGGGGGGGGGGGGGGGGGGGGGGGGGGGGGGGGGGGGGGGGGGGGGGGGGGGGGGGGGGGGGGGGGGGGGGGGGGGGGGGGGGGGGGGGGGGGGGGGGGGGGGGGGGGGGGGGGGGGGGGGGGGGGGGGGGGGGGGGGGGGGGGGGGGGGGGGGGGGGGGGGGGGGGGGGGGGGGGGGGGGGGGGGGGGGGGGGGGGGGGGGGGGGGGGGGGGGGGGGGGGGGGGGGGGGGGGGGGGGGGGGGGGGGGGGGGGGGGGGGGGGGGGGGGGGGGGGGGGGGGGGGGGGGGGGGGGGGGGGGGGGGGGGGGGGGGGGGGGGGGGGGGGGGGGGGGGGGGGGGGGGGGGGGGGGGGGGGGGGGGGGGGGGGGGGGGGGGGGGGGGGGGGGGGGGGGGGGGGGGGGGGGGGGGGGGGGGGGGGGGGGGGGGGGGGGGGGGGGGGGGGGGGGGGGGGGGGGGGGGGGGGGGGGGGGGGGGGGGGGGGGGGGGGGGGGGGGGGGGGGGGGGGGGGGGGGGGGGGGGGGGGGGGGGGGGGGGGGGGGGGGGGGGGGGGGGGGGGGGGGGGGGGGGGGGGGGGGGGGGGGGGGGGGGGGGGGGGGGGGGGGGGGGGGGGGGGGGGGGGGGGGGGGGGGGGGGGGGGGGGGGGGGGGGGGTCTTGCAAATCTCTATGTCTCCCACCTGGACTTGATCACGGATGGAATTGAAGTGTCTCTTGATGTGCTTGGTCCTCTTGTGAAATCTGGATTCCTTTGCCAAGGCAATTGCACCAGTATTGTCGAAAAGATTTTCATTGGACCCGATGCACTAGGTATGACATCTAGATCGGATATGAACTCCTTCATCCAGACTCCTTCATTTGCTGCTTTCGAAGCAGATATGTACTCCGCTTCACACATAGATCCCGCCACGACGCTTTGTTTAGAACTGCACCAACTGACAGCCCCACCGTTCAATATAAACACGTATCCGGTTTGCGATTTAGAATCATCCGGATCAGTGTTAAAGCTTGCATCGACGTAACCATTTACGACGAGCTCTTTGTCATCTCCATAAACGAGAAACATATCCTTAGTCCTTTGCAGGTATTTCAGGATGTTCTTGACTGCTGTCCAGTGATCCACTCCTGGATTACTTTGGTACCTCCCTGCTAAACTAATAGCAAGGCACACAATAGGTCTGGTACACAGCATTGCATACATGATAGAGCCTATGGCTGAAGCATAGGGGACACTTTTCATTTTCTCTCTATCTTCTGCAGTGGTCAGGCATTGAGTCTTACTCAACTTCACACCTTGTAACACATGCAAGAACCCTTTCTTAGCTTGATCCATTTTGAACTTTTTCAAAACTTTATCAAGGTATGTGCTTTGTGAAAGTCCAATTAAGTGTCTTGATCTATCTCTATAGATCTTGATGCCCAATATATAAGCAGCTTCACCGAGGTCTTTCATTGAAAAACTCTTATTCAAGTATCCTTTTATGCTATCCAGAAATTCTATATCATTTCCAATTAACAATATGTCATCCACATATAGTATTAGAAATGCTACAGAGCTCCCACTCACTTTCTTGCAAATACAGGCTTCTCCAAAAGTCTGTATAAAACCATATGCTTTGATTACACTATCAAAACATTTATTCCAACTCCGACAGGCTTGCACCAGTCCATAAATGGATCGCTAGAGCTTGCACATGTTGTTAGTACCTTTTGGATCGACAAAACCTTCTGGTTGCATCATATACAACTCTTCTTCTAGAAATCCATTCAGGAATGCAGTTTTGACATCCATTTGCCAGATTTCATAATCATAAAATGTGGCAATTGCTAACATGATTCGGACAGACTTAAGCATCGCTACGGGCGAGAAAGTCTCATCGTAGTCAACCCCTTGAACTTGTCAAAAACCTTTCGCAACAAGTTGAGCTTTGTAGACAGTAACATTACCATCAGCGTCAGTCTTCTTCTTGAAGATCCATTTATTCTCTATGGCTTGCTGATCGGGGGGGGGGGGGGGGGGGGGGGGGGGGGGGGGGGGGGGGGGGGGGGGGGGGGGGGGGGGGGGGGGGGGGGGGGGGGGGGGGGGGGGGGGGGGGGGGGGGGGGGGGGGGGGGGGGGGGGGGGGGGGGGGGGGGGGGGGGGGGGGGGGGGGGGGGGGGGGGGGGGGGGGGGGGGGGGGGGGGGGGGGGGGGGGGGGGGGGGGGGGGGGGGGGGGGGGGGGGGGGGGGGGGGGGGGGGGGGGGGGGGGGGGGGGGGGGGGGGGGGGGGGGGGGGGGGGGGGGGGGGGGGGGGGGGGGGGGGGGGGGGGGGGGGGGGGGGGGGGGGGGGGGGGGGGGGGGGGGGGGGGGGGGGGGGGGGGGGGGGGGGGGGGGGGGGGGGGGGGGGGGGGGGGGGGGGGGGGGGGGGGGGGGGGGGGGGGGGGGGGGGGGGGGGGGGGGGGGGGGGGGGGGGGGGGGGGGGGGGGGGGGGGGGGGGGGGGGGGGGGGGGGGGGGGGGGGGGGGGGGGGGGGGGGGGGGGGGGGGGGGGGGGGGGGGGGGGGGGGGGGGGGGGGGGGGGGGGGGGGGGGGGGGGGGGGGGGGGGGGGGGGGGGGGGGGGGGGGGGGGGGGGGGGGGGGGGGGGGGGGGGGGGGGGGGGGGGGGGGGGGGGGGGGGGGGGGGGGGGGGGGGGGGGGGGGGGGGGGGGGGGGGGGGGGGGGGGGGGGGGGGGGGGGGGGGGGGGGGGGGGGGGGGGGGGGGGGGGGGGGGGGGGGGGGGGGGGGGGGGGGGGGGGGGGGGGGGGGGGGGGGGGGGGGGGGGGGGGGGGGGGGGGGGGGGGGGGGGGGGGGGGGGGGGGGGGGGGGGGGGGGGGGGGGGGGGGGGGGGGGGGGGGGGGGGGGGGGGGGGGGGGGGGGGGGGGGGGGGGGGGGGGGGGGGGGGGGGGGGGGGGGGGGGGGGGGGGGGGGGGGGGGGGGGGGGGGGGGGGGGGGGGGGGGGGGGGGGGGGGGGGGGGGGGGGGGGGGGGGGGGGGGGGGGGGGGGGGGGGGGGGGGGGGGGGGGGGGGGGGGGGGGGGGGGGGGGGGGGGGGGGGGGGGGGGGGGGGGGGGGGGGGGGGGGGGGGGGGGGGGGGGGGGGGGGGGGGGGGGGGGGGGGGGGGGGGGGGGGGGGGGGGGGGGGGGGGGGGGGGGGGGGGGGGGGGGGGGGGGGGGGGGGGGGGGGGGGGGGGGGGGGGGGGGGGGGGGGGGGGGGGGGGGGGGGGGGGGGGGGGGGGGGGGGGGGGGGGGGGGGGGGGGGGGGGGGGGGGGGGGGGGGGGGGGGGGGGGGGGGGGGGGGGGGGGGGGGGGGGGGGGGGGGGGGGGGGGGGGGGGGGGGGGGGGGGGGGGGGGGGGGGGGGGGGGGGGGGGGGGGGGGGGGGGGGGGGGGGGGGGGGGGGGGGGGGGGGGGGGGGGGGGGGGGGGGGGGGGGGGGGGGGGGGGGGGGGGGGGGGGGGGGGGGGGGGGGGGGGGGGGGGGGGGGGGGGGGGGGGGGGGGGGGGGGGGGGGGGGGGGGGGGGGGGGGGGGGGGGGGGGGGGGGGGGGGGGGGGGGGGGGGGGGGGGGGGGGGGGGGGGGGGGGGGGGGGGGGGGGGGGGGGGGGGGGGGGGGGGGGGGGGGGGGGGGGGGGGGGGGGGGGGGGGGGGGGGGGGGGGGGGGGGGGGGGGGGGGGGGGGGGGGGGGGGGGGGGGGGGGGGGGGGGGGGGGGGGGGGGGGGGGGGGGGGGGGGGGGGGGGGGGGGGGGGGGGGGGGGGGGGGGGGGGGGGGGGGGGGGGGGGGGGGGGGGGGGGGGGGGGGGGGGGGGGGGGGGGGGGGGGGGGGGGGGGGGGGGGGGGGGGGGGGGGGGGGGGGGGGGGGGGGGGGGGGGGGGGGGGGGGGGGGGGGGGGGGGGGGGGGGGGGGGGGGGGGGGGGGGGGGGGGGGGGGGGGGGGGGGGGGGGGGGGGGGGGGGGGGGGGGGGGGGGGGGGGGGGGGGGGGGGGGGGGGGGGGGGGGGGGGGGGGGGGGGGGGGGGGGGGGGGGGGGGGGGGGGGGGGGGGGGGGGGGGGGGGGGGGGGGGGGGGGGGGGGGGGGGGGGGGGGGGGGGGGGGGGGGGGGGGGGGGGGGGGGGGGGGGGGGGGGGGGGGGGGGGGGGGGGGGGGGGGGGGGGGGGGGGGGGGGGGGGGGGGGGGGGGGGGGGGGGGGGGGGGGGGGGGGGGGGGACTCGGGCATTTGCTTGAAATATTAACTTCAACTCTTGGAACATCTCATATGCCCCATGACGTTCAAAACGTCTTTGAAGTCCCGAAGCATGGCACACTGAACTATCGAGTAGTCATCAGCTTTAGCTTGCCAGATGTTCATAATGTCCGGAGTTGCTCCTGCAGCAGGCCTTGCACCTAGCGGTGCTTCCAGGACATAATTCTTCTGTGCAGCAATGAGGATAATCCTCAAGTTATGGACCCAGTCTGTGTAGTTGCTACCATCATCTTTCAACTTAGCTTTCTCTAGGAACTCATTAAAATTCAAGGGAACGGTAGCACGGGCCATTGATCTACAACAACATAGATATGCAAAAACTATCAGGACTAAGTTCATGATAAATTAAAGTTCAATTAACCATATTACTTAAGAACTCCCACTTAGATAGACATCCCTCTAGTCATCTAAATGATCACGTGATCCATATCAACTAAACCATGTCCGATCATCACGTGAGATGGAGTAGTTTTCAATGGTGAACATCTCTATGTTGATCATATCTACTATATGATTCACGTTTGACCTTTCGGTCTCAGTGTTTCGAGGCCATATCTGTATATGCTAGGCTCGTCAAGTTTAACATGAGTATTCTGCACGTGCAAAACTGTCTTACACCCGTTGTATGTGAACGTAGAGCTTATCACACCCGATCATCACGTGGTGTCTCGGCACGATTCTTGGAGTTCCCCTTATTCCCTTTGCCCTTTTTCTTGAAACTAGTGGTCTTGGGGGGGGGGGGGGGGGGGGGGGGGGGGGGGGGGGGGGGGGGGGGGGGGGGGGGGGGGGGGGGGGGGGGGGGGGGGGGGGGGGGGGGGGGGGGGGGGGGGGGGGGGGGGGGGGGGGGGGGGGGGGGGGGGGGGGGGGGGGGGGGGGGGGGGGGGGGGGGGGGGGGGGGGGGGGGGGGGGGGGGGGGGGGGGGGGGGGGGGGGGGGGGGGGGGGGGGGGGGGGGGGGGGGGGGGGGGGGGGGGGGGGGGGGGGGGGGGGGGGGGGGGGGGGGGGGGGGGGGGGGGGGGGGGGGGGGGGGGGGGGGGGGGGGGGGGGGGGGGGGGGGGGGGGGGGGGGGGGGGGGGGGGGGGGGGGGGGGGGGGGGGGGGGGGGGGGGGGGGGGGGGGGGGGGGGGGGGGGGGGGGGGGGGGGGGGGGGGGGGGGGGGGGGGGGGGGGGGGGGGGGGGGGGGGGGGGGGGGGGGGGGGGGGGGGGGGGGGGGGGGGGGGGGGGGGGGGGGGGGGGGGGGGGGGGGGGGGGGGGGGGGGGGGGGGGGGGGGGGGGGGGGGGGGGGGGGGGGGGGGGGGGGGGGGGGGGGGGGGGGGGGGGGGGGGGGGGGGGGGGGGGGGGGGGGGGGGGGGGGGGGGGGGGGGGGGGGGGGGGGGGGGGGGGGGGGGGGGGGGGGGGGGGGGGGGGGGGGGGGGGGGGGGGGGGGGGGGGGGGGGGGGGGGGGGGGGGGGGGGGGGGGGGGGGGGGGGGGGGGGGGGGGGGGGGGGGGGGGGGGGGGGGGGGGGGGGGGGGGGGGGGGGGGGGGGGGGGGGGGGGGGGGGGGGGGGGGGGGGGGGGGGGGGGGGGGGGGGGGGGGGGGGGGGGGGGGGGGGGGGGGGGGGGGGGGGGGGGGGGGGGGGGGGGGGGGGGGGGGGGGGGGGGGGGGGGGGGGGGGGGGGGGGGGGGGGGGGGGGGGGGGGGGGGGGGGGGGGGGGGGGGGGGGGGGGGGGGGGGGGGGGGGGGGGGGGGGGGGGGGGGGGGGGGGGGGGGGGGGGGGGGGGGGGGGGGGGGGGGGGGGGGGGGGGGGGGGGGGGGGGGGGGGGGGGGGGGGGGGGGGGGGGGGGGGGGGGGGGGGGGGGGGGGGGGGGGGGGGGGGGGGGGGGGGGGGGGGGGGGGGGGGGGGGGGGGGGGGGGGGGGGGGGGGGGGGGGGGGGGGGGGGGGGGGGGGGGGGGGGGGGGGGGGGGGGGGGGGGGGGGGGGGGGGGGGGGGGGGGGGGGGGGGGGGGGGGGGGGGGGGGGGGGGGGGGGGGGGGGGGGGGGGGGGGGGGGGGGGGGGGGGGGGGGGGGGGGGGGGGGGGGGGGGGGGGGGGGGGGGGGGGGGGGGGGGGGGGGGGGGGGGGGGGGGGGGGGGGGGGGGGGGGGGGGGGGGGGGGGGGGGGGGGGGGGGGGGGGGGGGGGGGGGGGGGGGGGGGGGGGGGGGGGGGGGGGGGGGGGGGGGGGGGGGGGGGGGGGGGGGGGGGGGGGGGGGGGGGGGGGGGGGGGGGGGGGGGGGGGGGGGGGGGGGGGGGGGGGGGGGGGGGGGGGGGGGGGGGGGGGGGGGGGGGGGGGGGGGGGGGGGGGGGGGGGGGGGGGGGGGGGGGGGGGGGGGGGGGGGGGGGGGGGGGGGGGGGGGGGGGGGGGGGGGGGGGGGGGGGGGGGGGGGGGGGGGGGGGGGGGGGGGGGGGGGGGGGGGGGGGGGGGGGGGGGGGGGGGGGGGGGGGGGGGGGGGGGGGGGGGGGGGGGGGGGGGGGGGGGGGGGGGGGGGGGGGGGGGGGGGGGGGGGGGGGGGGGGGGGGGGGGGGGGGGGGGGGGGGGGGGGGGGGGGGGGGGGGGGGGGGGGGGGGGGGGGGAAAAGAGGAGGAGTGGATCAAGATGGTTCTGGGTTGTGGGTACAAAGGACTACCCAGGAGAGTTGGTTTGAGGTCAAAACTCAAATGAAAAAGAGTACTTGCTTTGAAAATCCCTCAGGCTCCAAATAATTTTTCAGATTTGTTTTGAGAGGAAAAAATAATTAGAATAAAATCCAAAACTTGTTTGGATTAGTTGGGACAGAGGACTTAGGTTGATCACAAGGTGTAGGGGAGGTTTTGGAGGGGTTTTACCACATGGGAACAATGCAAAGTCAAGGGTGGTTCCAAGGTATGAAAATCCCCAAATTTTCATAGAGCTTCACTTTAAAAGAAAACAAATTAAACTCCCAAAAATAAATTTGAGAGGGGGGGGGGGGGGGGGGGGGGGGGGGGGGGGGGGGGGGGGGGGGGGGGGGGGGGGGGGGGGGGGGGGGGTCCAAAAGATCAAACACCAAAGTTTGAAAAGAAATAAAATCCTTGCCAAAGCAAAGAAAGTTTTTAAGTGGAAGGTTTTTCTGAAAAAGAAAAATTTAAAAAGGCCTCTCCTCAAAAACCACAAAGTTTTTGATAAAAAAACCAAATAAAAATTTTGGAGTGTCACGGGGGGGGGGGGGGGGGGGGGGAATCTCGTCCCCGAGATTTCAGCTGATCCTTAAATAGGTGTGGATGCTCAGTCCGAAGAAAATCCTCGCTTTCCCAAGTTGCTTCACTGTCGGTGTGATTGCTCCACTGGACTTTGAAAAACTTGATGGTCTTCTGTCGGGTCCTCCTTTCAGATTCCTCTAATATTCTTACGGGACGTTCTCGATAAGTGAGGTCTGGCTGCACATCAATGTTTTCATGGGATACTTGTTTCTCTGGGTTGCTTACGTACTTCCTTAATTGAGAGACGTGGAACACGTCGTGAATGTCGGACAAGTCTTCGGGTAAGTCTAGCTGGTAGGCTACAGTGCCTCTTCGTGCCACTATGCAGAATGGTCCAATGAATCTTGGTGCTAACTTTCCTTTAATCTTAAACCGTTGCAATCCTCTCATCGGGGACACTCTCAGGTATACGAACTCACCTGGTTCGAAGCTGACCCTACGATGTTTCTGATCATAATAACTCTTCTGTCGACTTTGAGCGGTCTTAAGTCGGTCTCTGATTAGCTTGACCTTTTCCTCGGCTTCTCTGAGCAGGTCTGGCCCGAAGATGCGGCTGTCCCCGGTCTCTGACCAATTTAACGGGGTACGACATCTTCGTCCGTACAAAGCCTCAAATGGTGCCATTTGTAGGCTGGCCTGGTAGCTATTGGGGGGGGGGGGGGGGGGGGGGGGGTCGAAGCTGACCCTATGATGTTTCTGATCATAATAACTCTTCTGTCGACTTTGAGCGGTCTTAAGTCGGTCTCTGATTAGCTTGACCTTTTCCTCGGCTTCTCTGAGCATGTCTGGTCCGAAGATGTGGCTGTCTCCGGTCTCTGACCAATTTAACGGGGTACGACATCTTCGTCCGTATAAAGCCTCAAATGGTGCCATTTGTAGGCTGGCCTGGTAGCTATTGTTGTACGCGAACTCGGCGTATGGCAGGCTTTCTTCCCAACTGGTTCCATATGTGAGGACACATGCTCTCAGCATGTCTTCTAAAACCTGGTTTACGCGTTCTGTTTGGGGGGGGGGGGGGGGGGGGGGGGGGGGGGGGGGGGGGGGGGGGGGGGGGGGGGGGGGGGGGGGGGGGGTCTTGAGACGAACTGAGTGCCTCTGTCGGATATTATAGTCTTCGGGACACCGTGCAGACAAACTATGCGGGAAAGATAAATCCTGGCAAGCCTCTGAGTGGTGTGGGTCGTCTTTATTGGAATAAAGTGTGCCACTTTGGTTAACCTGTCAGTGATGACCCATATGGCATCATTCCCGTGTCGTGACCGAGGTAGTCCGACAATGAAATCCATCCCTATTTCATCCCATTTCCACTCAGGTATTTTGTTCGGTTGCAGTAGTCCGGCTGGTCTCTGATGCTCAGCTTTTATGCGTTGACATGAGTCGCAACATGCAATGAAGGTGGCTATGTCCCTCTTCATACCGTGCCACCAAAATCTTTCCTGAATATCTTTATACATTTTGGTTCCTCCAGGGTGGATCGAGTACGGGGCGGTGTGGGCTTCAGCTAAAATTTGCTGTTTAAGGTCTTCTATGTTTGGCACGCAGAGCCTTTCTCCGTACCATAATATTCCTTCATTGTCTATGACGAATTCCGAGGCCTTGCCCATACTCAACTTTCTTTTGATGCCTTCGATGCTGGTGTGACCGGGCTGAGCTCCTTTAATTTTCCCCACAAGGTCGGGTTGTATTTCCAAGTTTGATATGGTGCCTTCTGCTACCATTATCAAGTTGAGCTTGGCAAATTCTTGTTGGAATTCGGGCCTCAAGCTGTGCAGATTGTTTTCGTCGGAGCTGGGGTTCCGACTAAGGGCATCGGCCACTACATTTGCTTTCCCTGGATGGTAATGGATACCAACATCATAATCCTTTACCAACTCCAACCAACGTCGTTGCCGTAAGTTTAGTTCTGGCTGTGTGAAAATATATTTGAGACTTTTGTGATCCGTATATATTTCACATCGATTCCCAAGTAAGAAATGCCTCCATTCCTTGAGTGCATGAATAACTGCTGCCATTTCTAAGTCATGAGTGGGATAATTTTCCTCATGCTTGCGAAGTTGCCTTGAAGCGTAGGCGACAACCTTGCCTTCCTGCATCAACACGCATCCGAGACCCTTTCTGGACGCGTCACAATATACTTCAAAATTCTTGTGTATGTCGGGTACAATTAATACCGGTGCTGTCGTTAACTTCCGCTTTAGCTCTTGGAAACTTTTCTCGCAGGCTTCTGTCCATTCAAACTTCTTATCTTTCTTGAGCAACTGTGTCATAGGCTTGGCTATGGTGGGGGGGGGGGGGGGGGGGGGGGGGGGGGGGGGGGGGGGGGGGGGGGGGGGGGGGGGGGGGGGGGGGGGGGGGGGGGGGGGGGGGGGGGGGGGGGGGGGGGGGGGGGGGGGGGGGGGGGGGGGGGGGGGGGGGGGGGGGGGGGGGGGGGGGGGGGGGGGGGGGGGGGGGGGGGGGGGGGGGGGGGGGGGGGGGGGGGGGGGGGGGGGGGGGGGGGGGGGGGGGGGGGGGGGGGGGGGGGGGGGGGGGGGGGGGGGGGGGGGGGGGGGGGGGGGGGGGGGGGGGGGGGGGGGGGGGGGGGGGGGGGGGGGGGGGGGGGGGGGGGGGGGGGGGGGGGGGGGGGGGGGGGGGGGGGGGGGGGGGGGGGGGGGGGGGGGGGGGGGGGGGGGGGGGGGGGGGGGGGGGGGGGGGGGGGGGGGGGGGGGGGGGGGGGGGGGGGGGGGGGGGGGGGGGGGGGGGGGGGGGGGGGGGGGGGGGGGGGGGGGGGGGGGGGGGGGGGGGGGGGGGGGGGGGGGGGGGGGGGGGGGGGGGGGGGGGGGGGGGGGGGGGGGGGGGGGGGGGGGGGGGGGGGGGGGGGGGGGGGGGGGGGGGGGGGGGGGGGGGGGGGGGGGGGGGGGGGGGGGGGGGGGGGGGGGGGGGGGGGGGGGGGGGGGGGGGGGGGGGGGGGGGGGGGGGGGGGGGGGGGGGGGGGGGGGGGGGGGGGGGGGGGGGGGGGGGGGGGGGGGGGGGGGGGGGGGGGGGGGGGGGGGGGGGGGGGGGGGGGGGGGGGGGGGGGGGGGGGGGGCCTCCTCTTTGGTTACGTGGTTCAGATGACCCTTCTTGTGGTTATTGTTGGGATTGAAATTGTTTCTCTTGGGCGCTGAATTATTGCCGCCGTTGTTCGGCTTTGGGGTTGAGTTCCTAGGCTTGGGACACTGCTTGGCATAGTGTCCTTCCTCTCCACAGGCGTAACAAGTAACGCCGGGGCGATATGTGAACTCCTTGTCCCTTGCATGAGCCTGGTAGCTCTTCAGGGAATACGTCTGCCAATTCACACACTACTGGAACCTTGTTTAGCTCAAAAACGTCCACCTTATTCAATCTCGGTTGCCGGGGTATCTTTCCCTCCTTGGCTGACACTCTTATTGTCTTCCCTTGGTGGTGTGTGAGAATTACGGTCCTGTTGAAACAGTCGATAAAACCCTTGTTGGTGGTTAGCCAGTCCATCCCTAGGATGACATCCAGTCCTTTATTTTCCAATACAATAAGATTTGCATGAAATTCCAATCCTTCGAGCTCAATGACCACATTCTGACAGTAATTCTGAGTAACTTGCTGAATCCCAGGGGACTTGATGGTTATGGATTTCTCCAAAGGAAGTATCGAAAAATTATTTTGCAAAGCAAAACTTTTCGAAATGAAAGAGTGAGAGGCTCCAGAATCAAACAAAACCATTGCAGGTATTGTGTTGACAGGAAACGTACCGAGTACGATATCTGGAGCATCGAATATGGAGTGGTGTGTGCTTCAGCTAAAATTTGCTGTTTAAGGTCTTCTATGTTTGGCACGCATAGCCTTTCTCCATACCATAATATTCCTTCATTGTCTATGACGAATTCCGAGGCCTTGCCCATACTCAACTTTCTTTTAATTCCTTCAATGCTGGGGTGACCGGGCTGAGCTTCTTTAATTTTCTCCACAAGGTTGGGTTGTATTTCCAAGTTTGATATGGTGCCTTCTGCTACCATTATCAAGTTGAGCTTGGCAAATTCTTGATGGAATTCGGGCCTCAAGCTGTGCAGATAGTCTCCGTCGGAGCTGGGGTTCCGACTCAGGGCATCGGCCACTACATTTGCTTTCCCTGGATGGTAATGGATACCAACATCATAATCCTTTACCAATTCCAACCAGCGTCGTTGCTGTAAATTTAGTTCTGGCTGCGTGAAAATATATTTGAGACTTTTGTGGTCCGTATATATTTCACATCGATTCCCAAGTAAGAAATGCCTCCATTCCTTGAGTGCATGAATAACTGCTGCCATTTCTAAGTCATGAGTGGGATAATTTTCCTCATGCTTGCGAAGTTGCCTTGAAGCGTAGGCGACAACCTTGCCTTCTTGCATCAACACGCATCCGAGACCCTTTCTGGACGCGTCACAATATACTTCAAAATTCTTGTGTATGTCGGGTACAATTAATACCGGTGCTATTGTTAACTTCCGCTTTAGCTCTTGGAAACTTTTCTCGCAGGCTTCTGTCCACTCAAACTTCTTATCTTTCTTGAGCAACTGTGTCATAGGCTTGGCTATGGTGGAAAATCCTTCAATAAATCTGCGGTAATATCATGCCATTCCCAAGAAACTCCGTATGTCCGTTACGCTGGCTGGTGATTTCCAGTCAAGTACGGTCTTGACTTTCTCTGGGTCCACTGCGATACCGTCTTGAGTCAGCACGTGGCCTAGGGGGGGGGGGGGGGGGGGGGGGGGGGGGGGGGGGGGGGGGGGGGGGGGGGGGGGGGGGGGGGGGGGGGGGGGGGGGGGGGGGGGGGGGGGGGGGGGGGGGGGGGGGGGGGGGGGGGGGGGGGGGGGGGGGGGGGGGGGGGGGGGGGGGGGGGGGGGGGGGGGGGGGGGGGGGGGGGGGGGGGGGGGGGGGGGGGGGGGGGGGGGGGGGGGGGGGGGGGGGGGGGGGGGGGGGGGGGGGGGGGGGGGGGGGGGGGGGGGGGGGGGGGGGGGGGGGGGGGGGGGGGGGGGGGGGGGGGGGGGGGGGGGGGGGGGGGGGGGGGGGGGGGGGGGGGGGGGGGGGGGGGGGGGGGGGGGGGGGGGGGGGGGGGGGGGGGGGGGGGGGGGGGGGGGGGGGGGGGGGGGGGGGGGGGGGGGGGGGGGGGGGGGGGGGGGGGGGGGGGGGGGGGGGGGGGGGGGGGGGGGGGGGGGGGGGGGGGGGGGGGGGGGGGGGGGGGGGGGGGGGGGGGGGGGGGGGGGGGGGGGGGGGGGGGGGGGGGGGGGGGGGGGGGGGGGGGGGGGGGGGGGGGGGGGGGGGGGGGGGGGGGGGGGGGGGGGGGGGGGGGGGGGGGGGGGGGGGGGGGGGGGGGGGGGGGGGGGGGGGGGGGGGGGGGGGGGGGGGGGGGGGGGGGGGGGGGGGGGGGGGGGGGGGGGGGGGGGGGGGGGGGGGGGGGGGGGGGGGGGGGGGGGGGGGGGGGGGGGGGGGGGGGGGGGGGGGGGGGGGGGGGGGGGGGGGGGGGGGGGGGGGGGGGGGGGGGGGGGGGGGGGGGGGGGGGGGGGGGGGGGGGGGGGGGGGGGGGGGGGGGGGGGGGGGGGGGGGGGGGGGGGGGGGGGGGGGGGGGGGGGGGGGGGGGGGGGGGGGGGGGGGGGGGGGGGGGGGGGGGGGGGGGGGGGGGGGGGGGGGGGGGGGGGGGGGGGGGGGGGGGGGGGGGGGGGGGGGGGGGGGGGGGGGGGGGGGGGGGGGGGGGGGGGGGGGGGGGGGGGGGGGGGGGGGGGGGGGGGGGGGGGGGGGGGGGGGGGGGGGGGGGGGGGGGGGGGGGGGGGGGGGGGGGGGGGGGGGGGGGGGGGGGGGGGGGGGGGGGGGGGGGGGGGGGGGGGGGGGGGGGGGGGGGGGGGGGGGGGGGGGGGGGGGGGGGGGGGGGGGGGGGGGGGGGGGGGGGGGGGGGGGGGGGGGGGGGGGGGGGGGGGGGGGGGGGGGGGGGGGGGGGGGGGGGGGGGGGGGGGGGGGGGGGGGGGGGGGGGGGGGGGGGGGGGGGGGGGGGGGGGGGGGGGGGGGGGGGGGGGGGGGGGGGGGGGGGGGGGGGGGGGGGGGGGGGGGGGGGGGGGGGGGGGGGGGGGGGGGGGGGGGGGGGGGGGGGGGGGGGGGGGGGGGGGGGGGGGGGGGGGGGGGGGGGGGGGGGGGGGGGGGGGGGGGGGGGGGGGGGGGGGGGGGGGGGGGGGGGGGGGGGGGGGGGGGGGGGGGGGGGGGGGGGGGGGGGGGGGCCATATCTCGAAGCCAGTCCTCGGCTTCAAGAGGCTTGTCAGTGTGAGAAAATGTTTGAGGACGTGTCTTCTGTAGCTTAGATAACTTGGAATGCTGCTGATACTGTCCATGATGATTCCCCATGTTGATGACTTGGTTCATCATCTCACGATGTTGTTGCTGACTCTGCTCATAAAGGCGGCACATTTGTGAAAGTGCCGATTCACTGCCCTGTTGGCTTGACTATCCCTGAGTGAACTCGTTGTTGGGTTGTGTATCATAATTTTCCTCTGGTGGAGTTGGCATGGAGCGTGTCCAAGGACGAGACATTTTTCACTCTGGGGATATATTTTGTAAAACTCATAAGAAAAGCGGAAAGAGTCGCAAAACAAAACCATAAATGCATAAAGCCGGCAAATAGAAATAAATAACTCAGCTTACTTAAGAAAAACAAATCGACTTGCGCACGGAGAAGGACTGCTCATTACATATCTTACACGCGGGCGGTAATTATACAATACATCACTCAGGATATGCGTACATAATCCTGACATGTTATTTAGGCTAGTGCACTTCTCCAGATCCTACATGATGCGCAAACAGGCTACTTCTCACAACCTATGTACATATCTTACAAAGCGATACAATACACGGCAGCTAAGCGTACTCAGGCAGAGATGTTGACGACCTCCTTTGCCCTGTCGAGGGCGAGGCGTAGTGAGGTTGGGGACTCGACTTCCTCCTCGCTAATGGGCTCCATACGTGTAGTGTTGCGCAGAGTGGATGGAGCGGTTGCCAGGGGCGGAGCAACACGTACAGGAGCGGGCGCGAAGGGTGGTGCAGTGCGCGCTGAAGTGGGTGCAATGACTTGGTTGAATTCTTCGGTAGAAGGCAGGCGACGAGTAGGCGTATAAGATGCTGAGGACGAGACCAAAGTCAGTGGCCGAGCGATGGGTAGGAGCTCCCTCCTGTTGGCAGCACAGCCATGGACTGAGTCCGGGGGGGGGGGGGGGGGGGGGGGGGGGGGGGGGGGGGGGGGGGGGGGGGGGGGGGGGGGGGGGGGGGGGGGGGGGGGGGGGGGGGGGGGGGGGGGGGGGGGGGGGGGGGGGGGGGGGGGGGGGGGGGGGGGGGGGGGGGGGGGGGGGGGGGGGGGGGGGGGGGGGGGGGGGGGGGGGGGGGGGGGGGGGGGGGGGGGGGGGGGGGGGGGGGGGGGGGGGGGGGGGGGGGGGGGGGGGGGGGGGGGGGGGGGGGGGGGGGGGGGGGGGGGGGGGGGGGGGGGGGGGGGGGGGGGGGGGGGGGGGGGGGGGGGGGGGGGGGGGGGGGGGGGGGGGGGGGGGGGGGGGGGGGGGGGGGGGGGGGGGGGGGGGGGGGGGGGGGGGGGGGGGGGGGGGGGGGGGGGGGGGGGGGGGGGGGGGGGGGGGGGGGGGGGGGGGGGGGGGGGGGGGGGGGGGGGGGGGGGGGGGGGGGGGGGGGGGGGGGGGGGGGGGGGGGGGGGGGGGGGGGGGGGGGGGGGGGATTCTGCATGGTCAGATCATAAATTTATGCTGACTGACAGAAAATGACTACAATTGCAAAAATATAAATTAGCTCTATCATGCTAATAACTAATTAGCGATCGCACCTAGTGGCTTCCTACAGTCAGCCTGGCTCTGGTACCAAGCTTGTCACGACCGGTTTTCCAATAAAAATATTTATTGAGAAACCAATCTGGTATTGAGAAACCAATCTTTTGAGTCCAGTATGAGAGAAATCCTCCTCACTGGTAGACAATTTCTTGATACAATAAGCCAGTAGCATAAAATATATTACAGGGTCGAACTGCGGTTGCTCAACCAAATTATTACAAGCACGCCAATAATTATACATAATGGCGGACATGACACAGTGGTGTGGAGACATACTACTGACTCGAGGATAGGGCGGTGGTGGAAAAACACAGCGGGGAGAGAAATACAAGACTCTAAGTCTATCATCTCATCGAGCGTCGAGGTGAGGCTCGATGAATTTATTTGGTAGCGGAAGCGGATATAAAACAGTGACCAAATCCAGGGTCGCACGAGACTGACTGGGACTCCTCTAAGTGTCGGACTCGCTATCAAACTCTTCATCCATGAGATCGCCTTCGTCGGCATCTGGCCAAATCAACAAGCCAGTGAGTACTTTGAAAGTACTTGCAAGACAGTTCAGACGTAAGATATAACAAATGCATGCATGGATGCGTCACGAATAAATTCATCAATGTACATTAAAATTTTTTTTTGCATAACAAGGTAAGTAAAAGGGAAACGGCGGTAGTCCGCCAGAAACCCCAACAAAGCATAAATAAATATCGATCGGGTGTCTGAAGCGACGCCTCGAAAGGTGAACAAATAAATTTAGGGAAAAGATGCCACAGTCGAGCGTCGTAGCGACACCAGGGGGGGGGGGGGGGGGGGCATGTCCACTTCCACAGTCAGTGCGGCGGACGGAAGCAGAGAAGCCTGCATACGCATATTGACTCCTTTTTGTTAGACTCCTGCGAATTTTATTTGATCCTCTATTCGGCTTTTCTTCCCGAACGCCAAACAAAGCATCAGGGGCTACTGTCTATGCGGTAATATTATTTACACATTCTTTACTTACCTCAAAGCCTGTTAAAAGGCTAGTACAAGCTTCAGTCAGTCCGCTCTTGGCGGACTGAACCTTCTGGACCACCGCACTCATAATGGTGCGGTGCTCCTCATCGATGGAGGCGCCTTGGAGCCCCTCCAACAGATTGTCCGGCGCCTCCGGTTGGATGGGGGTCACCGGCACGGTGGGCTTGCTCCTCTTGGAAGGAGGTCCCCCGCCAGACTCTGGAACGGGGGGGGGGGGGGGGGGGGGGGGGGGGGGGGGGGGGGGGGGGGGGGGGGGGGGGGGGGGGGGGGGGGGGGGGGGGGGGGGGGGGGGGGGGGGGGGGGGGGGGGGGGGGGGGGGGGGGGGGGGGGGGGGGGGGGGGGGGGGGGGGGGGGGGGGGGGGGGGGGGGGGGGGGGGGGGGGGGGGGGGGGGGGGGGGGGGGGGGGGGGGGGGGGGGGGGGGGGGGGGGGGGGGGGGGGGGGGGGGGGGGGGGGGGGGGGGGGGGGGGGGGGGGGGGGGGGGGGGGGGGGGGGGGGGGGGGGGGGGGGGGGGGGGGGGGGGGGGGGGGGGGGGGGGGGGGGGGGGGGGGGGGGGGGGGGGGGGGGGGGGGGGGGGGGGGGGGGGGGGGGGGGGGGGGGGGGGGGGGGGGGGGGGGGGGGGGGGGGGGGGGGGGGGGGGGGGGGGGGGGGGGGGGGGGGGGGGGGGGGGGGGGGGGGGGGGGGGGGGGGGGGGGGGGGGGGGGGGGGGGGGGGGGGGGGGGGGGGGGGGGGGGGGGGGGGGGGGGGGGGGGGGGGGGGGGGGGGGGGGGGGGGGGGGGGGGGGGGGGGGGGGGGGGGGGGGGGGGGGGGGGGGGGGGGGGGGGGGGGGGGGGGGGGGGGGGGGGGGGGGGGGGGGGGGGGGGGGGGGGGGGGGGGGGGGGGGGGGGGGGGGGGGGGGGGGGGGGGGGGGGGGGGGGGGGGGGGGGGGGGGGGGGGGGGGGGGGGGGGGGGGGGGGGGGGGGGGGGGGGGGGGGGGGGGGGGGGGGGGGGGGGGGGGGGGGGGGGGGGGGGGGGGGGGGGGGGGGGGGGGGGGGGGGGGGGGGGGGGGGGGGGGGGGGGGGGGGGGGGGGGGGGGGGGGGGGGGGGGGGGGGGGGGGGGGGGGGGGGGGGGGGGGGGGGGGGGGGGGGGGGGGGGGGGGGGGGGGGGGGGGGGGGGGGGGGGGGGGGGGGGGGGGGGGGGGGGGGGGGGGGGGGGGGGGGGGGGGGGGGGGGGGGGGGGGGGGGGGGGGGGGGGGGGGGGGGGGGGGGGGGGGGGGGGGGGGGGGGGGGGGGGGGGGGGGGGGGGGGGGGGGGGGGGGGGGGGGGGGGGGGGGGGGGGGGGGGGGGGGGGGGGGGGGGGGGGGGGGGGGGGGGGGGGGGGGGGGGGGGGGGGGGGGGGGGGGGGGGGGGGGGGGGGGGGGGGGGGGGGGGGGGGGGGGGGGGGGGGGGGGGGGGGGGGGGGGGGGGGGGGGGGGGGGGGGGGGGGGGGGGGGGGGGGGGGGGGGGGGGGGGGGGGGGGGGGGGGGGGGGGGGGGGGGGGGGGGGGGGGGGGGGGGGGGGGGGGGGGGGGGGGGGGGGGGGGGGGGGGGGGGGGGGGGGGGGGGGGGGGGGGGGGGGGGGGGGGGGGGGGGGGGGGGGGGGGGGGGGGGGGGGGGGGGGGGGGGGGGGGGGGGGGGGGGGGGGGGGGGGGGGGGGGGGGGGGGGGGGGGGGGGGGGGGGGGGGGGGGGGGGGGGGGGGGGGGGGGGGGGGGGGGGGGGGGGGGGGGGGGGGGGGGGGGGGGGGGGGGGGGGGGGGGGGGGGGGGGGGGGGGGGGGGGGGGGGGGGGGGGGGGGGGGGGGGGGGGGGGGGGGGGGGGGGGGGGGGGGGGGGGGGGGGGGGGGGGGGGGGGGGGGGGGGGGGGGGGGGGGGGGGGGGGGGGGGGGGGGGGGGGGGGGGGGGGGGGGGGGGGGGGGGGGGGGGGGGGGGGGGGGGGGGGGGGGGGGGGGGGGGGGGGGGGGGGGGGGGGGGGGGGGGGGGGGGGGGGGGGGGGGGGGGGGGGGGGGGGGGGGGGGGGGGGGGGGGGGGGGGGGGGGGGGGGGGGGGGGGGGGGGGGGGGGGGGGGGGGGGGGGGGGGGGGGGGGGGGGGGGGGGGGGGGGGGGGGGGGGGGGGGGGGGGGGGGGGGGGGGGGGGGGGGGGGGGGGGGGGGGGGGGGGGGGGGGGGGGGGGGGGGGGGGGGGGGGGGGGGGGGGGGGGGGGGGGGGGGGGGGGGGGGGGGGGGGGGGGGGGGGGGGGGGGGGGGGGGGGGGGGGGGGGGGGGGGGGGGGGGGGGGGGGGGGGGGGGGGGGGGGGGGGGGGGGGGGGGGGGGGGGGGGGGGGGGGGGGGGGGGGGGGGGGGGGGGGGGGGGGGGGGGGGGGGGGGGGGGGGGGGGGGGGGGGGGGGGGGGGGGGGGGGGGGGGGGGGGGGGGGGGGGGGGGGGGGGGGGGGGGGGGGGGGGGGGGGGGGGGGGGGGGGGGGGGGGGGGGGGGGGGGGGGGGGGGGGGGGGGGGGGGGGGGGGGGGGGGGGGGGGGGGGGGGGGGGGGGGGGGGGGGGGGGGGGGGGGGGGGGGGGGGGGGGGGGGGGGGGGGGGGGGGGGGGGGGGGGGGGGGGGGGGGGGGGGGGGGGGGGGGGGGGGGGGGGGGGGGGGGGGGGGGGGGGGGGGGGGGGGGGGGGGGGGGGGGGGGGGGGGGGGGGGGGGGGGGGGGGGGGGGGGGGGGGGGGGGGGGGGGGGGGGGGGGGGGGGGGGGGGGGGGGGGGGGGGGGGGGGGGGGGGGGGGGGGGGGGGGGGGGGGGGGGGGGGGGGGGGGGGGGGGGGGGGGGGGGGGGGGGGGGGGGGGGGGGGGGGGGGGGGGGGGGGGGGGGGGGGGGGGGGGGGGGGGGGGGGGGGGGGGGGGGGGGGGGGGGGGGGGGGGGGGGGGGGGGGGGGGGGGGGGGGGGGGGGGGGGGGGGGGGGGGGGGGGGGGGGGGGGGGGGGGGGGGGGGGGGGGGGGGGGGGGGGGGGGGGGGGGGGGGGGGGGGGGGGGGGGGGGGGGGGGGGGGGGGGGGGGGGGGGGGGGGGGGGGGGGGGGGGGGGGGGGGGGGGGGGGGGGGGGGGGGGGGGGGGGGGGGGGGGGGGGGGGGGGGGGGGGGGGGGGGGGGGGGGGGGGGGGGGGGGGGGGGGGGGGGGGGGGGGGGGGGGGGGGGGGGGGGGGGGGGGGGGGGGGGGGGGGGGGGGGGGGGGGGGGGGGGGGGGGGGGGGGGGGGGGGGGGGGGGGGGGGGGGGGGGGGGGGGGGGGGGGGGGGGGGGGGGGGGGGGGGGGGGGGGGGGGGGGGGGGGGGGGGGGGGGGGGGGGGGGGGGGGGGGGGGGGGGGGGGGGGGGGGGGGGGGGGGGGGGGGGGGGGGGGGGGGGGGGGGGGGGGGGGGGGGGGGGGGGGGGGGGGGGGGGGGGGGGGGGGGGGGGGGGGGGGGGGGGGGGGGGGGGGGGGGGGGGGGGGGGGGGGGGGGGGGGGGGGGGGGGGGGGGGGGGGGGGGGGGGGGGGGGGGGGGGGGGGGGGGGGGGGGGGGGGGGGGGGGGGGGGGGGGGGGGGGGGGGGGGGGGGGGGGGGGGGGGGGGGGGGGGGGGGGGGGGGGGGGGGGGGGGGGGGGGGGGGGGGGGGGGGGGGGGGGGGGGGGGGGGGGGGGGGGGGGGGGGGGGGGGGGGGGGGGGGGGGGGGGGGGGGGGGGGGGGGGGGGGGGGGGGGGGGGGGGGGGGGGGGGGGGGGGGGGGGGGGGGGGGGGGGGGGGGGGGGGGGGGGGGGGGGGGGGGGGGGGGGGGGGGGGGGGGGGGGGGGGGGGGGGGGGGGGGGGGGGGGGGGGGGGGGGGGGGGGGGGGGGGGGGGGGGGGGGGGGGGGGGGGGGGGGGGGGGGGGGGGGGGGGGGGGGGGGGGGGGGGGGGGGGGGGGGGGGGGGGGGGGGGGGGGGGGGGGGGGGGGGGGGGGGGGGGGGGGGGGGGGGGGGGGGGGGGGGGGGGGGGGGGGGGGGGGGGGGGGGGGGGGGGGGGGGGGGGGGGGGGGGGGGGGGGGGGGGGGGGGGGGGGGGGGGGGGGGGGGGGGGGGGGGGGGGGGGGGGGGGGGGGGGGGGGGGGGGGGGGGGGGGGGGGGGGGGGGGGGGGGGGGGGGGGGGGGGGGGGGGGGGGGGGGGGGGGGGGGGGGGGGGGGGGGGGGGGGGGGGGGGGGGGGGGGGGGGGGGGGGGGGGGGGGGGGGGGGGGGGGGGGGGGGGGGGGGGGGGGGGGGGGGGGGGGGGGGGGGGGGGGGGGGGGGGGGGGGGGGGGGGGGGGGGGGGGGGGGGGGGGGGGGGGGGGGGGGGGGGGGGGGGGGGGGGGGGGGGGGGGGGGGGGGGGGGGGGGGGGGGGGGGGGGGGGGGGGGGGGGGGGGGGGGGGGGGGGGGGGGGGGGGGGGGGGGGGGGGGGGGGGGGGGGGGGGGGGGGGGGGGGGGGGGGGGGGGGGGGGGGGGGGGGGGGGGGGGGGGGGGGGGGGGGGGGGGGGGGGGGGGGGGGGGGGGGGGGGGGGGGGGGGGGGGGGGGGGGGGGGGGGGGGGGGGGGGGGGGGGGGGGGGGGGGGGGGGGGGGGGGGGGGGGGGGGGGGGGGGGGGGGGGGGGGGGGGGGGGGGGGGGGGGGGGGGGGGGGGGGGGGGGGGGGGGGGGGGGGGGGGGGGGGGGGGGGGGGGGGGGGGGGGGGGGGGGGGGGGGGGGGGGGGGGGGGGGGGGGGGGGGGGGGGGGGGGGGGGGGGGGGGGGGGGGGGGGGGGGGGGGGGGGGGGGGGGGGGGGGGGGGGGGGGGGGGGGGGGGGGGGGGGGGGGGGGGGGGGGGGGGGGGGGGGGGGGGGGGGGGGGGGGGGGGGGGGGGGGGGGGGGGGGGGGGGGGGGGGGGGGGGGGGGGGGGCTGGATGCAGCAGCTTCAGCCTCGCAAGCCTCCTTGAATATTTGAAACTGCTCTTCCGTGATTGTCGGATTATCCTTTACAATCTCGGAGTAGGGTTCCCCGTCATTGATCTTTGCTTTCACTCGATTTTTCCAGGCGGCCAACGCGTCGCTAAACTTGGTCATGGCCTGTTTGTTTATCTGGGGGGGGGGGGGGGGGGGGGGGGGGGGGGGGGGGGGGGGGGGGGGGGGGGGGGGGGGGGGGGGGGGAACTAGAGTGATCTTCGCTAGTCGAGGAGGAGGACGGTTTAATTACATCACAAATAAAGTTTCACTGCGCATAACTCAAAGTTTTGTCATACAGAAAGTATGGACTAAACAGACACATTGTCATATATCGACAATCACTCCAACATGCCGTGCCATCCATCGAGGTCAGGGAGATAGTCCCCGAGCTTAGTGAAAGGCTTCATGTCGAGACGCTGAGAGGCTATCCATGTTCGGACGTCTTCCCGCGACATTTGTCCTTCTGCATGGAACATCCCTGTTTTTCCGACGACCTCATTCATGATGATTTGGGCAAGTTCGCGCTGGATGTTATAGAACTCAGCTCGAAGTCGATGATCCTCGATATCTCCTATGTCCTTTGCCCATTGCAGAATATGGGCATCGCCAGATCTAGGTGACATGTGAAGGTTCTGGTGATCCCGTCTGTACTCCAGCATGTGGTGTAGGACATAGAATCCATCATTAAGAGAATCGTTCGGTTGCTGGATGCAGCAGAAGTCGGTCTTATGGCTGAAGGCGGCCCTGCCGCCCCTTCTCTTCTTGTCCCTAACCTCTCCACCCCTTGCTTGGTAGTAAAACATAGCACTGTCGAGAACATCTTTGATGTGGGTGTAATCCTTTTTGTGAATGTTCTTCGACGAGTCCAAGTAAAGAGCGTGGGAGAATCGGGGGTAGAGGATGATGAGGACGGCGCGCCCGCCGCTGCGCAAAATAAGTACACCTCAAATTAATTAGCCTCCACCGTGCAAATGAATTATTGAAATCGAAGGAAGGATAGCAGCGCGGATGACTTACACGGGATGATAAGGCACGAGAATCGCCTCCTTGTCCTTATTGGCGAGCATGAAACTGACGATGTAATCCCTCGCGTATTCACGCTGCTCTGCACAGACTCCCAAGAAGCTCTCGTGCATGTAGTACGGGTCAGCGACACAGATATGACGTATCTGCTCAACCCCAATGATGTAGTTCATGTGCAAGGCATAAAGGCGGACAAACGTAAAATCCAGCTTGGGGGGGGGGGGGGGGGGGGGGGGGGGGGGGGGGGGGGGGGGGGGGGGGGGGGGGGGGGGGGGGGGGGGGGGGGGGGGGGGGGGGGGGGGGGGGGGGGGGGGGGGGGGGGGGGGGGGGGGGGGGGGGGGGGGGGGGGGGGGGGGGGGGGGGGGGGGGGGGGGGGGGGGGGGGGGGGGGGGGGGGGGGGGGGGGGGGGGGGGGGGGGGGGGGGGGGGGGGGGGGGGGGGGGGGGGGGGGGGGGGGGGGGGGGGGGGGGGGGGGGGGGGGGGGGGGGGGGGGGGGGGGGGGGGGGGGGGGGGGGGGGGGGGGGGGGGGGGGGGGGGGGGGGGGGGGGGGGGGGGGGGGGGGGGGGGGGGGGGGGGGGGGGGGGGGGGGGGGGGGGGGGGGGGGGGGGGGGGGGGGGGGGGGGGGGGGGGGGGGGGGGGGGGGGGGGGGGGGGGGGGGGGGGGGGGGGGGGGGGGGGGGGGGGGGGGGGGGGGGGGGGGGGGGGGGGGGGGGGGGGGGGGGGGGGGGGGGGGGGGGGGGGGGGGGGGGGGGGGGGGGGGGGGGGGGGGGGGGGGGGGGGGGGGGGGGGGGGGGGGGGGGGGGGGGGGGGGGGGGGGGGGGGGGGGGGGGGGGGGGGGGGGGGGGGGGGGGGGGGGGGGGGGGGGGGGGGGGGGGGGGGGGGGGGGGGGGGGGGGGGGGGGGGGGGGGGGGGGGGGGGGGGGGGGGGGGGGGGGGGGGGGGGGGGGGGGGGGGGGGGGGGGGGGGGGGGGGGGGGGGGGGGGGGGGGGGGGGGGGGGGGGGGGGGGGGGGGGGGGGGGGGGGGGGGGGGGGGGGGGGGGGGGGGGGGGGGGGGGGGGGGGGGGGGGGGGGGGGGGGGGGGGGGGGGGGGGGGGGGGGGGGGGGGGGGGGGGGGGGGGGGGGGGGGGGGGGGGGGGGGGGGGGGGGGGGGGGGGGGGGGGGGGGGGGGGGGGGGGGGGGGGGGGGGGGGGGGGGGGGGGGGGGCAGGGAAAAAAACTAATAAAACTAGTAGTAGCGCGTGAGAGTGTTCTTGGTGTTTCGAATGAGCCGACCCCCTTCTACGTCGCGCATGGGCCTCCTTTTATATGCTCAAGGGGTCATCGACAAGTGGCAGCGTAGACAGAAAGGGTAAAAATGGAAAAAGAATGTGGTAGGTACAGCTACCTCTACTGTAGACACAGTGTATGATACCTAACCCTGACGGCAGGGGACAAGGGCATTAAATGCCCATCTGTGTCGTCTAAACAGTGCGAGAAGAGACCGTCAGGGGCGCCACCGATCGCCACGATGGCCTTCTTGTCAGCGCCGCTCGCCACCGCGCACCGCTGGCTGCACAGCCCCTCGCCACGCGTGCCTGGAAGGGTCCCAGGACTACACGTTGGTGGATGTGCTAGAGCCTGGGCGCAGAGCGACCGCTTGCTGCGGCAAGTGCCTTGCCGCGGTCGTCGTCTTGTCGGGCCCGGGAGCTTGTCGCTCACCGTGCCTTGCCGGGACGCGAGGCGCGTCGCGGCAAGCGTTCTTGAGATGCCTTGGTTGGCCTTCCCGGCAAGCTCCTCTTGCCGGGGCCTTGTCTTCTCGTTTTGAATACTTTGTTCTTGAGTGGCTTCCCGGCAAGCTCCTCTTGCCGGGGGTCTTGCCTCTTTAAGGAGTCACAGATGATCTTGGCGGTGACCCGGCGAGCCTTGCCGCGGGGTGCTGCAACTGCCCGTGCACAAGTTTGGGATACTAGGGTACCCCTATTCTAGTACACCAACAAAGAACATTCACAAAAAGGATTACACCCACATCAAAGATGTTCTCGACAGTGCTATGTTTTACTACCAAGCAAGGGGTGGAGAGGTTAGGGACAAGAAGAGAAGGGGCGACAGGGCCGCCTTCAGCCATAAGACCGACTTCCGCTGCATCCAGCAACCAAACGATTCTCTTAATGATGGATTCTATGTCCTACACCACATGCTGGAGTACCGACGGGATCACCAGAACCTTCACATGGCACCTAGATCTGGCGATGCCCATATTCTGCAATGGGCAAAGGACATAGGAGATATCGAGGATCATCGACTTCGAGCTGAGTTCTATAACATCCAGCGCGAACTTGCCCAAATAATCATGAATGAGGTCGTCGGAAAAACAGGGATGTTCCATGCAGAAGGACAAATGTCGCGGGAAGACGTCCGAACATGGATAGCCTCTCAGCGTCTCGACATGAAGCCTTTCACTAAGCTCGATGACTATCTCCCTGACTTGGATGAATGGCACGACATGATGGAGTGATTGTCGATATATGACAATGTGTCCGTTTAGTCCATACTTTCTTTTATGACAAAACTTTGAGTTATGCACGGTGAAACTTTATTTGTGATGTAATTAAACCGTCCTCCTCCTCGACTAGCAAAAATCACTCTAGTTAGGTCATTTTGGGTACGATGAACTTTGTTATTTATGCTTATGATATGTTGTTTCTATTTTTGCCAAGTCTGTCTCTTTGTGTTGCTCAACTATATATGTTGCATATCATCGACTCATGTGACGATGCAGGTGCATAGATCATAAATGGCGAAGAAGTGCTACGCCAGGAGTATATATACGACAAGTGGCCGGAGTGTCAGGCCCAGGTGTACCGGTTTTCGGTTTCCGAGCGACACGCGGTACTTAGTTTAGGTTCATGCTTATGCGAGAGAGGGATACGAACTCATGTACTCAAAGTGATAGCTATTCTCGCGTATATCATTGTTTAGATGGATGACGATGTATTTGCAAGTAATCGAGACTTGTATCGCTATTTTCGAGATTGATGACGAGAGACCACTTTGTGTTGGATGATGATTATGATGATGACATGATTTGATGAGACTAATTGTATGTATATGCTATGATTACATTTGTATGTGGATGATATGCTAAAGATTATTGTATAAAGCCTATTCAAATGCAAAACAAATAAAAAACAAATATG
>JAAAWM010011065.1:0-60964 GCA_036873465.1 Thinopyrum obtusiflorum | reverse complement strand
AGGCCACCGATGTGGTGTAATACCCTACTCTAGTGTGGTGTGGTGGATTGCCTCTTGGGCTGAGGATGAACAGTTACAAGGGAAGAATAGCCTCCTGAGGAGAGGTGCTCTTGTGCTCGGTGAGCTTGGGTGGTGGCTGGTGATCCGAATGATCCGTCCAAGATGAGTTCGAGATGAGTGCGAGATGAGTTCGAGATCCGTTGCCTCCTACGGTGGTGGCTAGTCCTATTTATAGAGGCCCCGGTCCTCTTCCCAAATATTGAGCGGGAAGGGATGCCACAACGGCCAATTTTGAAGGGAGACAACTAGTACAGGTTATCCTGACTAAAGGTGGTCTTCGCCTGCCAAAGGCTCTGGTGGTGACGCCGTCTTGGGCTCCACGGTGACCTTCGTCCTGCCGTCCTGCTGGTCTTGGTCTCATTTCACTGATATGGAAACCTTTGCCTGATGCATCGGGACTCCTCGCCTGCGCTTGCCTCTTTAGCACCAAAGAGGAAATGAGGACACTGCGCGCGCTGGCGCCCGCCTGGCCCCAGTCGTCATGGCTTACGTCACAGGAACCTCGCGAGGTGCCCCTGGCCTTGATCTCTCCGCCCCTCGTGGGCCAGCCTGGTGAGGCTGCCCCCGAGGAGGTCTTGCGTCGTCCGCCTCACGAGGCTTGGCCCCTCGCGAGGGTCTTGAGTGTTTGCTGGTGAAGATGGGCCGTACAGGGCCGCGGGTGGAGCCACGCCATGGGCCACAGGCAGGCAAGTCTGGGGACCCCCGTTCCCAGGACGCCGACACAAATGTAGTCATTCATAGTGGTATTGTTGAAACTAGTACTGATGAAATTGAACTGCACAGTTCTTACTTGCACATATAGAACATCACGTGGTGAATAACTGGAATAAACAAGGCATACTACGAACAACCAAAGATATCATTTGAAACTGGACATATGCTAACTTCAAACAACCGAACAATCAAAAAACTTTAAAAGGGGCATATGCTAGCTATAACAGGCTTAATAGCAAGCAAATATATGCATTCCTATCGGTATGTTTAAAACTGGATTGATGAAATGTACTGCACAGTAAATAATTGCACATATAGAGCATCACATTGTGAACAACTAAAATAAACAAGGCATACTGCAAACAACCAGATATAGCAATTAAAACTGGACATATTCTCACTACACTACAAAAGGGACTCGACAAAACAAATCATGGGTTTCCCCCTTTGAAGAGGCACGGCAAAACAAATCATGGGTTTCCTCACTTGTCACAGATGGGCTCATTCCCGTGGGAAGAGCACGGATCCTGGATGCGCTCCATGTTGTCGCAGATGGGCTCCTTCCCCTTGGAAGAGCACGGCTGTAGGGTGCCCTCCCTGATGTCGCAGACGGGTGCTTTCCCCTTGGAAGAGCAGATGGGCTCTTTCCCCTTGGAAGATCCGGAGAGGGTGCCCTCCTCGTGGTCACCGTCGATGAGGTCTGACTTGGAAGCTGTGGATCCCAAGCCAGCGTCGCAGAACGTGTCCTTCAGAAATGACAAAAGGGGCTCGATGGCGATGTAGAATGGCAAATTGTTGACAGCGAGCCAGAGGAGATCAGCGGCGGGGCCATGGATGAGAGCGACGGCGGTTGAACCCGAGGGGTTGGGGGTGGGCCACTTAACCTGTGACATAGCCCGCCTCAGGCCGTCGCTGTCGATGACCTCGATGTCGTAGCCGGCGGCTGAGACATGCCCGCATACTCTCGCCCGCTGCTTGAGTGCCTGCCGCCAGTAATGGTCGCCAGCTTCCTCGGCGACGTCGAGCGAAGAGACCGCTATACACCTCTTTTGGGCCAGTCACTCCTCGAGCTCCACGGGAAGCATAACCGGGCTTAGGCTGCGACACTCTGGAGTGGGGGATGGGGATTTGTGGGAAAGGGGGCGTTTGGCAGGTGTCATCTAAGAAACTCAGGGTGGCCTGGGTATGGAGATCGGTGGGTAAGCTGCACGGGCAAACCGGCAGATGTTGACAATGGAGGCCTTGTGGCGGCGACGGGGGCCTTGCTAGGGTTTCGAGCGAGGGAGGGTGTGTGTGTGTGTGCGCACGCCCGAGGAGGTTTTGGTGTGTGTGTGTGTGTGTGTGTGTGTTGTGTGTGTGTGTGGAGGGGGGGCGTGGGGTGTTTGAGGAAATGATGCGGGTACTGAAAATTTTACTACGCGGGAGTCAAACGCGGGAGTGAAATGTCGGGCTATTGAAAATTTCGATGATAGTACATCACACACGGTCCGGAGATAACAACCGTGTGTTATGAAACAGAAAAACCCTCGAGGCGGGCAGATATTTTCTAGGGATGCAGGCGGGATTGGGAACAAGAAACATCGCACACGGTTCGGAGATAACAACTGTGTGTTATGAAACAGAAAAACCCTCGAGGAGGGTAGATATTTTCTAGGCATGCAGGCGGGATTGGGAACAAGAAACATCGCACACGGTCCGGAGATAACAACCGTGTGCTATGAAACATAAAAACCCTCAAGGCGGGCAGATATTTTTGAGAGGGCGAGTCTCATGGAGCCTAATGTACTGTGCGGATGTGTGCGTGACAGGGGCACCGGCGTGGCACATGATTAGTTTGAGTGAACCTTGTCTGTTGCGTCATCCGACTTGTCTAATGTTCATAAATTTGGCAAAAAATGACACGGGAGAGGGTCAGAACACGAACACACTTGCATGTGGACCAAATTTATGTATCAAAAGGGTGGTTTGATTTTCAAATACCAAATGCAACTTTGATGTGGCACCTCTCTCGCAAAGCGCACGGTATTGCTTGCCCCCACCCCCCTCGTGTCGGCACGAAGGGAATCCTAAGCTATGAATGCATGCCCCCTCCCCCCCAAACCGAGGTTCACCTAGCAAAGTGCGAAGTAGCTAGCAGCCCCCTCCTCCCTTGTGTCGGCACAAAGGGAATCCTAAGCTATGAATGCATGCCCCCCAACCGAGGTTCATTCACCTAGCAAAGTGCGAAGTAGCTAGCAGCCACCCCTCCCTTGTGTCGGCACAAAGGGAATCCTAAGCTATGAATGCATGCCCCCCCCCAACCGAGGTTCACCCTAGCAAAGTGCGAAGTAGCTAGTGAGGGAGTCCTGGATTAAGGGGTCCTCGGACGTCCGGGCTATGTGACGTGGGCCAGACTGATGGGCCATGAAGATACAAGATAGAAGACTTCCTCCCGTGTCCGGATGGGACTCTCCTTTGCGTGGACGGCAAGCTTGGCGTTCGGATATGTAGATTCCTTCCTCTGTAAACCGACTCTGTACAACCCTAGGCCCCTCCGGTGTCTATATAAACCAGAGGGTTTAGTCCATAGAGGCAACAACAATCATATAGGATAGACATCTAGGGTTTAGCCATTATGATCTCATGGTAGATCAACTCTTGTAATCCTCATATTCATCAAGATCAATCAAGCAGGAAGTAGGGTATTACCTCCGTTAAGAGGGCCCGAACCTGGGTAAACATCGTGTCCCCCATCTCCTGTTACCATCGACCTTAGACGCACAGTTCGGGACCCCCTACCCGAGATCCGCCGGTTTTGACACCGACATTGGTGCTTTCATTGAGAGTTCCGCTGTGTCGTCGCCAGAAGGTTCGATGGCCCCGTCAATCACCTACAACGATGCGGCCCTGAGGGAGGTCTTTCTCCCCGGCCAGATCTTCGTATTCGGCGGCTTTGCACTGCGGGCCAACTCGCTTGGCCATTTAGAGCAGATCAATAGCTACGCCCCGGGTCACCAGATTAGTTTTGGAAATCTGGATTATGTCGCTGATATCCGAGGAGACTTGATCTTCCAAGGGTTCACAACCCCAACCTCCGCTTCGGCCTTAGATCCGGAGCGCGTTGCCAGGTCCGAAGACGGGATTCCTGAGCCCGCCGGACTATCTGCGGCTACTAGGCCCATTACGGGAGACCGGAGGAAGTAGTGTCGCCGGCAACCATTAGAAAGCCGAACTCTTCTCCGGACACTGGCTCCGAACCCTCAGAGTCAGCATCGTGTGAGCTCGGCCAAGGAGTCTCTTTCCCGCCGTACTCCACGAACTCTCTCCTCCCTGGCCAAAACTCGCCTTTAAGCGAGGCTCTGGACTTGATGCGATCTCTCATCATTACAGAGGAGCAACGTACGAACTACGCCCAACCCAAATTAGGGGCTGAGAGCAGGGAATTTTATGGATTCAGCGGCTCCAAGTCCGGCCAGCGAAAGAAGCCATTTAAAAGGAACAATCCGGGCTCATCCAGCTTAGACCGCATACTCGATCGTCCATGTCAGATCCACGGCACCCCCGATAAACCAGTCAACCATACCAACAGAAGCTATTGGGTCTTCAAACAGGCCGGCAAATTAAATACCGAGAACAAGGAGAAGGGGTCACAAAGTGAGGACGATGACGAGGAACCCCGTCCGCCGAACACAGGGGGACAGAAGAAGTTTCCCCCCCAGGTTAAAATGGTGAACATGATATATGCTACCCATATCCCCAAGAGGGAGCGCAAACGCGCGCTCAGGGACGTCTACGCGATAGAGCCAGTCGCCCCAAAATTCAACCCATGGTCCTCTTGCCCGATCACCTTCGATCGCAGGGACCATCCGACCAGTATCCGTCATGGCGGTTTAGCCGCACTGGTCCTTGACCCAATCATTGATGGATTCCACCTCACGCGAGTCCTCATGGACGGTGGCAGTAGCCTCAACCTGCTCTATCAGGATACAGTCCGCAAGATGGGCATCGATCCGTCAAGGATCAAGCCCACAAAAACCACCTTTAAAGGAGTAATACCAGGTGTAGAGGCCCGCTGCACGGGCTCAATCACATTGGAAGTCGTCTTCGGATCCCCGGACAACTTCCGAAGCGAAGACTTGATCTTTGATATCGTCCCTTTCTGCAGTGGCTATCACGCACTGCTCGGACGAACTGCATTTGCTTGATTCAATGCGGTGCCACACTATGCTTATCTCAAACTCAAGATGCCCGGACCACGCGGTGTCATAACAGTCAATGGAAACACGGAACGCTCCCTCCGTACCGAGGAGCACACCGCGGCCCTAGCAGCAGAAGTACAGAGCGGCCTTATCAAGCAGAATATTAATTCAGCGGCCAAGCTCACGGACACTGTCAAACGAGTCCGGATTACTCCGCAGCCTGACCCCCCCCCCCCCCCCCCCCCCCCCCCCCCCCCCCCCCCCCCCCCCCCCCCCCCCCCCCCCCCCCCCCCCCCCCCCCCCCCCCCCCCCCCCCCCCCCCCCCCCCCCCCCCCCCCCCCCCCCCCCCCCCCCCCCCCCCCCCCCCCCCCCCCCCCCCCCCCCCCCCCCCCCCCCCCCCCCCCCCCCCCCCCCCCCCCCCCCCCCCCCCCCCCCCCCCCCCCCCCCCCCCCCCCCCCCCCCCCCCCCCCCCCCCCCCCCCCCCCCCCCCCCCCCCCCCCCCCCCCCCCCCCCCCCCCCCCCCCCCCCCCCCCCCCCCCCCCCCCCCCCCCCCCCCCCCCCCCCCCCCCCCCCCCCCCCCCCCCCCCCCCCCCCCCCCCCCCCCCCCCCCCCCCCCCCCCCCCCCCCCCCCCCCCCCCCCCCCCCCCCCCCCCCCCCCCCCCCCCCCCCCCCCCCCCCCCCCCCCCCCCCCCCCCCCCCCCCCCCCCCCCCCCCCCCCCCCCCCCCCCCCCCCCCCCCCCCCCCCCCCCCCCCCCCCCCCCCCCCCCCCCCCCCCCCCCCCCCCCCCCCCCCCCCCCCCCCCCCCCCCCCCCCCCCCCCCCCCCCCCCCCCCCCCCCCCCCCCCCCCCCCCCCCCCCCCCCCCCCCCCCCCCCCCCCCCCCCCCCCCCCCCCCCCCCCCCCCCCCCCCCCCCCCCCCCCCCCCCCCCCCCCCCCCCCCCCCCCCCCCCCCCCCCCCCCCCCCCCCCCCCCCCCCCCCCCCCCCCCCCCCCCCCCCCCCCCCCCCCCCCCCCCCCCCCCCCCCCCCCCCCCCCCCCCCCCCCCCCCCCCCCCCCCCCCACAGGATGGGATAACATGAAAATCTTCATTCAAAGATAATGTCTTTTGCACACTGCTCCGCTACAATGCGGGATCCCTCCAGGACATCATCAAAATACCGCTCGGGCGTGCGGTGCTCCTTGCCCACGGGCGGTCCCTCAGTCGCGAGCTTAACGGCGTTCATCTTCGCCCACTGCACCTTGACGCGGGCGAAGGCCATCCGTGCACCTTCGATGCAGACCAACCGCTTGATGGCATCAAGCCGAGGGCAGGCATTGACCAGCCGCTTCACGAGCCCGAAGTAGCTGCTGGGTATGGCTTCGGCAGGCCATAGACAGATTATCAAATCCTTCATGACCAATTCGGCCACCCTATGCAGTTCGGTCAGCTGTTTCAGCTGATCGCTAAAGGGCACTGGATGCTCTGGCGCAAGGTATTGCGACTAGAACAGCTTCTCCGTTGAGCTCCCCTCTTCGGCCCGGAAGAACTCCGTAGCGTCAGCAACACTGCGCGGCAGATCCGCAAACGCTCCTAGAGAACTCCAAATCCGGGTCAGTAAGAGGTACCTTTTCTTCACATATTTGCTCTTCATAATAAAGGCCTTACCCGCCGTGATTTTCCTGGCCTCCTGGATTTCCTGGAGGGCGCCCTGGGCCTCAACCTAAGACTCTTGCGTGCTTTGGCGGGCCTTAGCGAGTTCGGACTCTTGGTCCGCCATGTTGCGCTCCAAGGACTCGCACTTCTTTACGGTGTCCTGGAGCTCCTGCTGGATCTCCCCGACCCTTGCTCGTGTTTTTCGCGGGCGGCTTGTTCCTTTGCCGCTCTCTTCTGGGCCTCGGCCAGTGCGTTCTTGAGGGGCTCCACCTCGGTCGCAGCTCCTATGAAATACCATGCTAATATGATCAACACAATCAATGCATATCTTCCCAGATCTGAATAGGCCATTGCATACCTTGCTTGTCCTGAAGCTGTTTTTTCACACGGCCGAGCTCTTCCTTGGCCCGCTCTAGACTCTGCCTCAGTTTGGAGACTTCGGCAGAATGGGAGGTCGCAGCCAGCATCGACGCCTGCTTATTTACATAGACATGTATGGTTAGTCTCCTGCGAAAATTATTTGATCCTCTGTCCAGCTTTTCTTTTCGAACACCGGACAGAGTCTCAGGGGCTACTGTCTATACTGTGACATTCTTTTTGCATAAATTAAGCCGCATACCTCAAAGCCTATTAGAAGGCTGGTGCAGGCTTCAGTCAGTCCACTCTTAGTGGACTGAACCCTCTCAACCACTGTACCCATGAGGGTATGATGTTCCTCAACAATGGAAGCGCTCTGCAGCGCTTCCAGTAGAGTGTCCGATGCCTCTGGATGGACAGAGGTCACCAGCGAAATAGGTGCACCTCCTTCTTTCGAAGGAGGTTGCTTGCCTGATTCCGGAGCCGTATGGGCCTCCGGAATAGTATTCGGCTGGGGGCCGAATTGGATGTTGCCCCCAGCGCCAGTCTCCGGGGGGACTTGCTCCCCCGTATGTCCGGCGGCCAAGGTATCACCCTATGGCGCCACCCTGACGGCCTCCTGTTCCTCTCCCTGGCCTGGGAAGGTCCTTCGGGATAGCACCTCGGCGTCGTCCGTGGCCCTGGGAGAGGAGGCCGCCGGAAGCGACCCGCTGTCCATCACATTTGGATCTAGCGAGTTCCCCGAAGACGAGGATCGCTGGGGGCGGGCGTGGGCCGGACTGCAGCGCACGATTCGACATATTAAAACGACAAAATAAAGAAGTTGGATATGTGTGTTCAAGTGCCTTAGAGTACTTACGATTTGGCTAGGGGCTTCTCCCTGGGGCGCCACTCGGAGCTGCTATCAGTGTCCAATGCGGAATCGTCCGCGAGGGAGACCTTCCCCTTCTTGGATTCCTCTGCCTCCAGGTTTGTGGAGGCCGCCCTTTTCTTTCTTCCCCCTCGGGGGGAGAGTTGCTTTCCTCCTCCTCCTCCTCGTCTTCGGTGGTGGGGGAGGAATGGGTTTCGGCGTCTTCGGATGTCATGTCTGAAGTGCCTTTACGGCGGAGGCCACTTCGGGTCTCCCTGGCCTTCTTCTTGGCCTTCTTCTCCGGCGCCTGGTAGGGCGCCGGAACCAGCATCTTCGTCAGAAGTGGGATTGATGGGTTTTCGGGCAGCGGAGCCGGACAATGGATCCGCTCCGCCTTTGTTGTCCAGTCCTGAAAAGACAGATAGGGAGGCTCAGACATCTTCCTTGAATGTACAGGTGAAGGATATGCCTTGAAATACGAAAAACTTATCGGACTGGCGGGATGGGTCAAATTATACCCACGGTCCTCGGTCGTCTTTGGCCATGTCTCATTGGCCTTGAAGAGCACCTTCCAGATGCCTTCGTGCGTAGTGCCGAAGAACTGTTGCAAGGTCTGGTGCTGGGCCGGATCGAACTCCCACAGATTGCAAGTTCGGCGTTGGCAAGAAAGGATCCGGCGAAAAAGCATCACCTGGATCACATTGACAAGCTTAATGTTCTTGTCCACCATGCTCTTGATGCGCATCTGCAACACTGTCAGCTCGTCCGATGAAGCCCAGTCCAGGCCCTTCTCTAGCCAGGAGGTGAGCCGCATGGGGGCCCCAGACTTGAATTCGGGAGCTGCGGCCCAGGTGGCGTCGCGGGGCTCTGTGACATAGAACCACTGCTGCTGTCACCCTTTGACAGTCTCCACGAAGGTGCCTTTGGGCCACGTGATGTTGGACAATTTGCTCACCATAGCGCCTCCGCACTCTGCGTGTTGGCGGTCCACCACCTTCGGCTTCACATTGAAGGTCTTTAACCACGATCCGAAGTGGGGTGGGATGCGGAGGAAGGCCTCACACACGACAATGAATGCCGAGATGTTGAGGAAGGAATTTGGGGCTAGATCGTGGAAATCTAGCCCGTAGTAGAACATGAGTCCGCGGACGAAAGGGTGGAGAGGAAACCCTAACCCACGGACAAAGTGGGGGATGAACACCACCCTCTCATGGGGCTCTGGGGTGGGGACGATCTGCCCCTTGGCCGGAAGCCGGTGGGCAATTTCCTGGGCCAAGTACCCCGCCTCCCGGAGCTTCGTGATGTCCTTCTCCGTGACGGAGGAGGCCATCCACTTGCCCTGTGCTCCAGATTCGGACATGGTCGGAGTGCTTTTTTGAGGCGGAAGGAATGAAAGCTTGGGCGCTGGAGCTCGAGAATGGGTGGGCAGAGAGAAAGAAGGCGTGGGTGAAAGGGGTGAATCCTTATCTCCTTATAAAGGCAACGAATATCAAGCGCCTCCCCACTCGCCTTAAAACTCGCTTATTCCCCAAGGGCCATGCAAACTGCGCGGTTGGATTACCCACGCCCGTATTGATGAGAATCCCATAATAAGGGGACACGATCTCTGCTTTGACAAGACGTGCCAATGAAAACCGCATCTTGGAACGTGGAGCGGGCGGCTAAAAAACAGTTCGAAATAATGACCGGGCAGGGACGTAATGTCTCGCTACAAAAGTTGTCAGTAGATTGGACTCGTGAAATATTATACTCTCTGTGGTTGTGTGTGGTACTTGTTTTGCAGAGCCGGACATGTTTTCTATGTTCGAAGGCTGCTTTGGAGTATTCGGAGGAGGAACCTGCCTTGCAATGCCGAAGACAATCTGCACGCTGGACACATCATCATTGAAGCCTGGTTTAGGGGCTACTGAGGGAGTCCTGGATTAAGGGATCCTCGGACGTCCGGGCTATGTGACATGGGCCGGACTGATGGGCCATGAAGATACAAGATAGAAGACTTCCTCCTGTGTTCGGATGTGACTCTCCTTTGCGTGGACGGCAAGCTTGGCATTCGGATATGTAGATTCCTTCCTCTGTAAACCGACTCTGTACAACCCTAGGCCACTCTGGTGTCTATATAAACCGGAGGGTTTAGTCCGTAGAGGCAACAACAATCATATAGGCTAGACATCTAGGGTTTAGCCATTACGATCTCATGGTAGATCAACTCTTGTAATCCTCATATTCATCAAGATCAATCAAGCAGGAAGTAGGGTATTACCTCCGTTACGAGGGCCCAAACCTGGGTAAACATCGTGTCCCCCGTCTCCTGTTACCATCGACCTTAGACGCACAGTTTGGGACCCCCTACCCGAGATCCGCCGGTTTTGACACCGACAGCTAGCAGCCCCCCTCCCTCGTGTCGGCACGAACCCCCCCCCCCCCCCCCCCCCCCCCCCCCCCCCCCCCCCCCCCCCCCCCCCCCCCCCCCCCCCCCCCCCCCCCCCCCCCCCCCCCCCCCCCCCCCCCCCCCCCCCCCCCCCCCCCCCCCCCCCCCCCCCCCCCCCCCCCCCCCCCCCCCCCCCCCCCCCCCCCCCCCCCCCCCCCCCCCCCCCCCCCCCCCCCCCCCCCCCCCCCCCCCCCCCCCCCCCCCCCCCCCCCCCCCCCCCCCCCCCCCCCCCCCCCCCCCCCCCCCCCCCCCCCCCCCCCCCCCCCCCCCCCCCCCCCCCCCCCCCCCCCCCCCCCCCCCCCCCCCCCCCCCCCCCCCCCCCCCCCCCCCCCCCCCCCCCCCCCCCCCCCCCCCCCCCCCCCCCCCCCCCCCCCCCCCCCCCCCCCCCCCCCCCCCCCCCCCCCCCCCCCCCCCCCCCCCCCCCCCCCCCCCCCCCCCCCCCCCCCCCCCCCCCCCCCCCCCCCCCCCCCCCCCCCCCCCCCCCCCCCCCCCCCCCCCCCCCCCCCCCCCCCCCCCCCCCCCCCCCCCCCCCCCCCCCCCCCCCCCCCCCCCCCCCCCCCCCCCCCCCCCCCCCCCCCCCCCCCCCCCCCCCCCCCCCCCCCCCCCCCCCCCCCCCCCCCCCCCCCCCCCCCCCCCCCCCCCCCCCCCCCCCCCCCCCCCCCCCCCCCCCCCCCCCCCCCCCCCCCCCCCCCCCCCCCCCCCCCCCCCCCCCCCCCCCCCCCCCCCCCCCCCCCCCCCCCCCCCCCCCCCCCCCCCCCCCCCCCCCCCCCCCCCCCCCCCCCCCCCCCCCCCCCCCCCCCCCCCCCCCCCCCCCCCCCCCCCCCCCCCCCCCCCCCCCCCCCCCCCCCCCCCCCCCCCCCCCCCCCCCCCCCCCCCCCCCCCCCCCCCCCCCCCCCCCCCCCCCCCCCCCCCCCCCCCCCCCCCCCCCCCCCCCCCCCCCCCCCCCCCCCCCCCCCCCCCCCCCCCCCCCCCCCCCCCCCCCCCCCCCCCCCCCCCCCCCCCCCCCCCCCCCCCCCCCCCCCCCCCCCCCCCCCCCCCCCCCCCCCCCCCCCCCCCCCCCCCCCCCCCCCCCCCCCCCCCCCCCCCCCCCCCCCCCCCCCCCCCCCCCCCCCCCCCCCCCCCCCCCCCCCCCCCCCCCCCCCCCCCCCCCCCCCCCCCCCCCCCCCCCCCCCCCCCCCCCCCCCCCCCCCCCCCCCCCCCCCCCCCCCCCCCCCCCCCCCCCCCCCCCCCCCCCCCCCCCCCCCCCCCCCCCCCCCCCCCCCCCCCCCCCCCCCCCCCCCCCCCCCCCCCCCCCCCCCCCCCCCCCCCCCCCCCCCCCCCCCCCCCCCCCCCCCCCCCCCCCCCCCCCCCCCCCCCCCCCCCCCCCCCCCCCCCCCCCCCCCCCCCCCCCCCCCCCCCCCCCCCCCCCCCCCACGCGTACTATATACCACCATAACACAAACAAAAAAGATTCTACCTTGCTGGTCAAATTAACCTCACTGCCGGCTGTTCGTCAAAGTGATGGACGACGACCTCGTGGGCCCACAGAAAGCGTCACACACGAGTATCGAGTGTCATGTAGGACAACCATCGACTGCATGTGGCCAAAACATGTATGTATGAAAGGGTTGTGTAATGTTTTAAATAACAATTTCATGACTCTGATGTGGCACCGGACTGCCTAACAAAATGGCCAACCCACACGGTGGCTCACAACTCGTAGTGTACTGCAGGCCACCCGCCACCCCCAGACGCACACACCCACACACACACCGCGAATCCACCGCAACTACGATGCATGTTAAATTAATTATCCCGCGGTGAACATATATGTTACCAAAGGAGGGACGTTTTAATTTCAAAAAAATCATAAAGATCATTAAGACGTTTTAGTACATTAATTGATTGATTTTCTACGGGTATAATGTGCAAAAATAAAATTTGAGCTACATGCACACGTGACAGTGCACCTAAATGGATTGCAAAAACACATGTGTCTCACTGGGTGCATGTTTACTCCCCGTGCAAAAAATTTGAAACATTGAGAATCTTGATTTTTAAATTCTAGTACATCCAAAACTTATTTGAAGTTCATGAAACTTATCGTGTTGTCATATGGACACCAATACAAAGTGGCATTGTACTTTTTTTGTCAAATTTGAGACTAGTTTTGATGAAATCTTTATCTAATTACAGACGGGATATTATTAATAATTGGGAACCAATATCCCAAACGGATTATTTATTCGAACTGTGAGTGTTAGACCAACAATGAATACGTGCCATGCTTGGGTTAAGCAATAAAGCGGCAGCATTAATCATCCAAATAGAAAAACAATATACGTGCCGCCGTGCGACCCGTGTGCCGTGCGAGCAGGCGTGAGTTGATGGGACGCATGCGAGCAGTCCGCCGCGCAGGCAGACGGGGAGGCGTGCGTGCAGGTGTGTGAATTGAAAGAGACGTGCTCGTTGCGCAGTGTCATCGGGAGGCGTGTGAGTAGCTGTGTGAAACTTTGGTAGGCATGCCAGCAGTCCGGTGCGCAGGCTCACCGGGAGGCGAGCCATCGGTTTGACCGCCGCCCGCCTCTCTCCCACAACTCCCACAACTCCATATTAATGGTGCGCCCCAGCGGCCGCACCCCCATCCTCGCCACACACACAATCCTCTCTCTTCGCTTGCATCCTCGACGCCGCTCTCAGTCCTCAAAGCCGTCAGTGTATGAGGATGCCGCCGAAGCGCCCCATCGGAGGGAGTGGCGACGCCGGGGCTACTAAAGCACTGGAGCACGGCATGGAGATGGAGACAGAGGTTGCCGTCACCGCCGGCGAGTTATCACTGTACCCTGACGTCGTCGATAGTGTCGAGCTTCCATAGCCAGAGGCGGAGTTCCACACCGACTCCGACGACCACTCCGGCGACGGCTCTGACGACCACTCCGGCGATGACTCCGACGATGACGGACAGCTGGTTAGTCATCTATACCCATTTATGTGTCAAATAGATCATAGGGTTTCTCTGGTTACCCCTGCCTCCCCCTTTTTGGAATAGAAATCATGTGTTTATGTTCTCCCAATCCATGAAATCTGAGTAAGTTTCGTTAGATCCGTGTAGTGTAATGATTGTTTGAATGGTACAGGTGATAAGTGATTAGTTGTTTCATCTGTGCAAATGATTTCTGCTAGTAATTCGACTAGGGTTAGTGTTCGTGCTAATAATTCCTAGCCAGGACTTGACAATTGATTTTGAATGACCTACATATGTTTGTGCCATTATTTTCTTCAAGATTGGTCTGTACATAGATGACTGTGCTTAAAAATCAAACCATAATCTCTGGATATGTATAAATAAATAGCCATAAATTCCTAAACCTACTTCACGGCATGTAATCAGTGATTTGATGCCAAATTTGTTTTACTATTTGTATAGGTGCTGTCTGACGATGTGGACAGCGAGGATGAAGATGCCAGAGGAGGTACAAGAGGCGAATCCTGAGGGAGCTTTATGCGGGAATGCATAATAGGCGTATTAGGACCTGGAACGACGGATATGGATGCCCATTTTGCAACCACAAGCTTCATGACGCGTATCTAAGTGTTCTGGCGCATGCAAGAGGACGGGCCGTTGGCTCCTTCAAGCAGAAGTATTCTCGCAGGGTGGCGCACGACGCGTACGCCGAGTACCTTGAGAAGCTTCAGGATCGTGCCGGCATGTGAGATGAGATGTGGGATGGATCGAACTATGTACGCTGGAGTATGCTTAATGACGGTTGAACTATGTACTTATGGTTGAACTATGCTTATGTACATGTACGCTTATTATCTATGTCTGAGTATGTTAAATATTTGGTCAAAATTTGGTAAAAATTTCAAAGGGGGACCAATAAACCAGGGCGGAGGTAGTACGTCAATCACACACGGTTCCCAAAATTGGAACCGTGTGCAATGACTTTCATTTTGCCTATTGCGTCAATCACACACGGTTCGCTCTAGCAAACCGCCGCCCCCAAAATTCTTTGTGGGACAGAAAACCCTCACCACCCAATTCAAAAAAGAAAAAAGAAAACCCTCACCATCCCCACGTCACAAAAACCCTCACCCCGCCCGCCACCCCCTCCGGTACGGTCCCCATTCACACCTGCACAAGCTCCTCCGCGTCTATGCCATGGCACCGCCTATCGCGGTGGTAAACACTTAGCTCGCCGCCTGCCGCCGCCGCCAGGCTGCCGGCAAAGCTCACCGCATTTCGCCACTTCCGCTTGCCGCCGCCTATCGCCATCGACTTTCTCGACGCTGCTCGAGGTCGACCAAGCTCCGCTTAGTTGGGGAATCTGCCATACTGAGGGTTCTTTCTCATGGACAACAAGGTAACTAATTTAATGAGATATTATCTCATCTCTTATCCCAGTTCATCTGCCTCCTTTAATCACCCGGCGGAAATCGCCGTGAATTCATTTTTATTCGAGCTGATTTGAGGGTTTTCTTTCATTCATAGAATGTACAGTGTGCCGACACTTTAGGACTTTGCGACCTCCGCCAGAGATTCCATCTCACCGTACCAGATAACTTGAGGACGCGCGCGGTATGTTCAATCTCACCCTAAATCGGTTGGCATGGCCTACTTTCCTGAACATATTCTAAATATTGCTACATTTGGATAAAAGGTGCCACATGCACCATATACGTCAAAGGGGATTTTCCCCTCTTCTTTCTATATTAGGCAAATTAATGATGTATTGTTCTTTCGATTACTCTCATATTTTCATGACATCATGTTTACCCTATCTATTTAATTATAGATTTTTGTCCTTCAATTTCAACTGCTGTATAGTTCTTTCAATTTGGGCCCATATTTGCATGTTACCATATTTTCTTTAACAATCCTACCATTTTCTGCAGAACATCCCTTGCTATGCAATAGATTATGTAGTGCACAATTTTTCCCTTTACATAGATCAAGGCTCCACGGATGTCATACTGCACACAAACCATGGATTTACAATCGTTGCTACTGTAAGACTTGATGAACGTGGTGACTCCTATTTTGGCACTGGCTTTTGGAAAGAAATTGCAAAGTTTTATGTACTGAAAGCTGGCACTAAAATTGCACTGCACATAAAAGGGCCTGGTCATGAGATATATGCTAACTTCCCCGACAAAATCATCCATCCAGACTTTGTTCGAAGTAAGTTTTCTTTTCAACTATCTGCATATGTTGACTTACCCAGCAATGTCAAATGAATTGTGTAGTATTTAAGCAACCAATTGTTATTCCCTTTTCTTACTATATTCCTACCTAATAACTTCTAGTTATCAATACACTTTTCTATTGCCTTGTTTTAACTAAATATTCCCTGTACTCCCATTTCTATCAGAAAGCGCCGCTGACAAGGAGACTCCGAAGGTGGAGAACGGGGCTGCCAACAAGCGAAGGTGGGGCGAGCTAGAACCGCAAGCGACTCCAGCAGGCCTAGACTTCATCAGCAGCCTCCCCGATGATATGTTGAGAGTCATCATCTCCCTCCTCCCAATCAAATATGGGGCGCGGACAACCGTCCTTTCCCGGCGGTGGCGCCCCCTATGGAACTCCAGCCCTCTCGACCTCATCGACACCCACAAGCTCTGCCATGGCTATCGCAAAAGCTTGGTTGCGTTCTCCAAGATCCTCGGTAGTCACCTTGGCCCAACCAAAGGCCTTAGAATGGGCAAGTTCCATTCCAACGGCAAGGACCGAGCCAATCTTGACGACTGGTTTCGATCCCCCGCCCTAGATCAGCTCGAGGAGCTCACTTTTGATGATGGGCATATGCAGTCACTGCCAACGTTCGCACTCTGCCTCGCGCCCACGCTGCGCGCCGCCAAGTTCAGGAACTGCCATTTCCCACCCCTTAATGACGCGCCCGCTCTTATTCTACCACGACTGAAGCACCTCGAGCTCGTCGCCATCTGCCTCTCAAAGGGTGACATGGAGCGCCTGCTCCGTGGCTGTACTGCACTCGAGTACTTCATCTTCAGGCGATCAATGGGTTGAGTACCTTCCACATCACCTCCATGACTCTTCGGACTATTTATGTGTGTTGCTGGTGCGGCAGGAAGACATCACAAGATGTGTACCACACTATGGTCATTGAGGACACACCTGCACTTGAGAGATTACTTGTAGTTGATCAAGAAGGTCCAACAAGAATCAATGTCATTTCTACACTAAAATTGACAGTGGTGGGCTACTCGTCTGACAAATACTCCGAACTTGTTATTGGATCCACACCCGTTCAGGTACAATAGCCGCCTTCTACCTCTCCTTCTACAAATTAACATTATTTCTAATTTTGAAGATGTTTGTTCGTCTGTCATTCAGAAAATGATTCCGACAAGCTTGACCCCGAAACTGCGCACAGTGAAGGTCTTGGCACTAGGATCTATCAGCCCCGACCTGGAGCAAGTTGTCAGTTTCCTGAGATGCTTTCCGTGCCTGGAGAAGCTATATATCGAGGTGATGTTCCTTTCCTGTTAAATGTTAACCATAAGGGAGTTCAATTTGTGACACCTTTTTCCAAGTTTACAATGACAATGTACTACGATTTCTGAAGGTTCTTTTGGAGGATTTCAGTACATACATGTCCCCCCTCCCATATTGGTTGCTTGATCCATATGGTTACAATCAATAAGCATTTCTCCTTTGGATTCATATGTACTAGTTTTCTTAGGGAACTTTTCATCCACTCCAACCTCTTGTGAAGAAGGCTACATTTTTCTAGAATGTAATCAAATGCCCATGTTAATCATGTCAGATCGAAGATGGCATGTTAGTGCATTTTACAAATCCTGCAAACCAAATAGGCCTGTCGTAATGTTCAAAACTGCATGTAGGCACTAACACGTTGTCTTCTTTTGCAGATAAGATTAGGCCCAGTGGTGGATAATGTGATACAATATAACAATCACGTCGAATGCCTAGATCTGCATCTCTCAGAAATTACTTTGAAGAACTACCGAGGGACCTTACCAAAGATTATATTCGCCAGGTTCTTTGTTCTCAGAGCAAGGGTGCTGAAGGAAATGAGGTTTGCCCTACATTTATTTCACAAAAATGAATGGTTTGTTGATCAGCGCCGGCGCCTGCGGCAGAATGGAGTAGGCTCCAAAAATGCTGAATTTCATTTTGGAACTTCATATGACAGAGTAATCGGGAGTCATTGTGTCAACCCCATACATGACTTCTCAGTGGCTGACCCCTTTGTAGAAATTGTGAGGTTTCGAAACCAAACTTAGAAGCGGTGATATTAGTTTGAACCTCTCTGATATCCATGTTCAGCGGATCAGCGCGAGCATTTGCAGCTGATGAGCTGAATTTCATTTCTAATATCAGTTCGAACCTTGTAATCTTCTAATTTGAGCCATATAACTCTGGAATTTGAACCTTCTAACATTTCAAGCTTTTGTGGTACAATCGTTGAAATGGCATCGTATGAGACTCGTATATTGCTAGCACTATTTTGACCTTAATATGCAATGGTCTTAGATTTTATTAACCATTCTTGAATCAGTTTACCTTGTCGATCTCATAGCACACGATCTGTATAGCTAACTCGACTGCAATCTTTGACATTATTGCACACAGTCGGTTTCTTCCACCGTGTGCACTGTAGAGCGCAAAATTAATTATCGCACTCGAGTGTCCATCATCACCCTTCTGTGTAAATTTGACCTCATCACCCAAGGGTAAACTTATGACCGAAGTCATTCCACACACTTCATTTTTACAAAGCTTTTTGCCAATAAAGGCCCACGATTTGTCCCTCTTCTAGCCGACGCGTGGCCAAACTAGCCGGGCAGGAAGCTTGCGCGGTAAACAGCGTGGTAGCGCGGGAACAGGCTCACCGATGATACATTTGGCGCCTCTTCGAGCCCACGCGTGCGGTGCGGTGTTGTCAAGCGTGCACTGGATTATGGAATCCTCCACTATGAACACCGTGACAAGACGTGATGATTACAGGCCGGCCGACCCCCATTTATTACAGCGGCCATTTAACCTACCCTTGTGTCTCTTCAACCTTTCGATCGCGCCCCACCATTGCAAGAAGCACACCCACCACGAGAAATTCTTAGAGGGTATCCTGCGCGGCTCCAATGGCGCTCCGAGCGGCTGCCGACGACGAGCACCAGTTCACCATGTGTGCCGTGGTGGACACCCACAGAAGGATCATGGACCTCTTGGTGGTGTACACCAACGACCCGGTCTGGGTGGAGCACTCCATCCACATCATGGAGCTGTTGCTTGCCGAGGAGAAGTACAAGGTGGTCGGGTTCGACCTCGAGTACACCCGCGCTCGTGCCGGGTCTCGTCCCAAGGTCGCCGTCGCCTAGATGTGCGTGCGCCACCACGTCCTCATCTACCACTACTGCCTGGCCACAAGGCCTTGCGAGCGTTTCGCCAGGTTTGTCAACAGCCCCCACTACATGTTCGCTACGATGGACATCACCAATGATGTAAAGGCACTCGAGAGTTCGGGCATCGCCTGCCAAAATCTTGTCGACATCCAGGGCCAATACAAGATCTGGGGCAGCAAGGAGCATGAGAAGGACTCACTGGTTCACCTCGCCGAGGCCATCATCGACCCCTACTATAGAGACATGAAGGATTCGTGCAACAAGGACAAGCGTGCCTGGCACTCAGCCTGGATGGAGAAACTCGACAAAGCTCACGTCGTGTACGCGGCCAAGGAGGCGTACACGAGCTACGACATGTACAGGCGGATCATTGACATGAGGAAGTGCCTCCTTCCCCAAAACGGCCAGGGATCCAGCCGGAAGCAGAGCAATGGCAAGCGTCGTCGCAACAATAAGTAGATGATTAGATCCTCGTTTCTCCTACTTTAGTATGCATGTAATTGCTTACTTTGGTGTGTGAAAATGTTATGTGTGTAGTCACTTGTGTAATTGTATGCTTAATTTGGTTATGCAATGCTGTCTTTTTAAGTATATATGTTGATGCTCTGTAGACAGAGCGTAGAGACAAACAAAATCACATCGCACACGGACTAAACAATGGAACCCGTCGTTGATGTTTTCATCAATCACTCACAATTGTATACCAGCAATCGTTTGCTCACAACACACACGGCTTGTTAGCAGTAATCGTCTGTGTTGTTATCGGTCTTCGCACACGTTTCCGATTACAGACCTGTTTGCCTCGTATCACACACATCTTGTTCATTTGAACCATTTCTGTTCTCATGTCTCAACGCAAACAGTTCATCCGAGTGAACCGCATGCCGTATATCGCACACACCTTTGATCTGGCTGACCGTTTCTTTTGTGTTGCCTAATCACAAATAGTTCATCCGAGTGAACCGTATGCTTTACATCGCACACACCTTCATCTGGCTGCCCGTTTCTTTTGTTCCTCCTCATCACAAACAGTTAATTGAGCTGAACCGTATGCCCTGCATCGCACACGCAACTGAAATCTGAACCGTGTTTGATGCATCCTCCATCGCAAACGTTTTGCACCTTTTTTTGACGGTTTTTTTACACCACCGTTTGTGATTATGGCATCGCACACAGTTTCGTCGAAGGGTCTCTGATCGTAGTGTCGCGTTAGCAGCATCATGCAGTAGTGATATCTGCATATGCTAGGCTCGTCAAGTTTAACCTTAGTATTCTGCGTGTGCAAAACTGGCTTGCACCCGTTGTATGTGAACGTAGAGCTTATCACACCCGATCATCACATGGTGTCTCGGCACGACGAACTGTAGCAACGGTGCATACTCAGGGAGAACACTTATACCCTGAAATTTAGTGAGAGATCATCTTATAATGCTACCTTCGTACTAAGCAAAATAAGATGCATAAAAGATAAACATCACATGCAATCAAAATAAGTGATATGATATGGCCATCATCATCTTGTGCCTTTGATCTCCATCTCCAAAGCACCGTCATGATCACCATCGTCACCGGCTTGACACCTTGATCTCCATCGAAGCATCGTTGTCGTCTCGCCAACTATTGCTTCTACGACTATCGCTACCGCTTAGTGATAAAGTAAAACAATTACATGGCGATTGCATTTCATACAATAAAGTGACAACCATAAGGCTCCTGCCAGTTGCCGATAACTTTTACAAAACATGATCATCTCATACAACAATTTATATATCATCACGTCTTGACCATATCACATCACAGAAAGCCCTGCAAAAACAAGTTAGACGTCTTCTACTTTGTTGTTGCAAGTATTACGTGGCTGCTACGGGCTTCTAGCAAGATCCGTTCTTACCTACGCATCAAAACCACAACAATTTTTCGTCAAGTGTGCTGTTTTAACCTTCAACAAGGACCTGTCGTAATCAAACTCGATTCAACTAAAGTTGGAGAAACAGACACCCGCTAGCCACCTGTGTGCGAAGCACGTCGGTAGAACCAGTCTCATGAACACGGTCATGTAATGTCGGTCTGGGCCACTTCATCCAACAATACCGCCAAATCAAAGTAAGACATTGCTGGTAAGCAGTATGACTATTATCGCCCACAACTCTTTGTGTTCTACTCGTGCATATAACATCTACGCATAGACCTGGCTCGGATGCCACTGTTGGTGAACACAGTATTTCAAAATTTTTACATACGATCACGCAAGATCTATCTAGGAGATGCATAGCAACGAGCGGGGAGAGTGTGTCCACGTACCCTCGTAGACCGAAAGCGGAAGCATTTAGTAACGCGGTTGATGTAGTCGAACGTCTTCGCGATCCAACCGATCCAAGTACCGAACGTAAGGCACCTCCGCGTTCAGCACATGTTTAGCTCGATGATGTCCCTCGATCTCTTGATCTAGTTGAGGACAAGGTAGAGTTTCGTCAGCACAATGTCGTGGTGACGGTGATGATGAAGTTACCGGCGCAGGGCTTGGCCTAAGCACTACGATGATATGACCGAGGTGTGTAACTATGGAGGGGGGCACCGCACACGGTTAAGAGAAACTGTGTGTCCTAGGGTGCCCCCTGCCCCCATATATAAAGGAGGGGAGGGGGAGGCAGGCCGGCCCTGTAGGGCGCGCCAGGAGAGGGGAGTCCTACTAGGACTCCAAGTCCTAGTAGGATTCCACTTAGAGGAAAGGGGGAATAAGGAAGGGAGAGGGAAAAGGGAAGGAAAGGGGGGCGCCGCCCCTTCCCCTAGTCCAATTCGGACCCAGGGGGGGGGGCGGCCAGCCCCTTGTGGCCCTTCCTCTCTCCCCACTAAGGCCCATCAAGGCCCATTAGTTCCCCCAGGGGTTTCGATAACCCTCCGGTACTCCGATAATTATCCGGTACCTCTCGGAACTCATCCGGTGTCCAAATAACATCGTCCAATATATCAATCTTTATGTCTCGACCATTTCGAGACACCTCGTCATGTCCGTGATCTCATCCGGGACTCCGAACAAACTTTGGTCATCAAATCACATAACTCATAATACAAATCATCATCGAACATTAAGCGTGCGGACCCTACGGGTTCGAGAACTATGTAGACATGACCGAGACACATCTCCGATCAATAACCAATAGCGGAACCTGGATGCTCATATTGGCTCCTACATATTCTACGAAGATCTTTATCGGTCAAACCGCATAACAACATACGTTGTTCCCTTTGTCATCGGTATGTTACTTGCCCGAGATTCGATCGTCGGTATCATCATACCTAGTTCAATCTCGTTACTGGCAAGTCTCTTTACTCATTCCGTAATGCATCATCCCGTAACTAACTCATTAGTCACATTGCTTGCAAGGCTTATAGTGATGAGCATTACCGAGAGGGCCCAGAGATACCTCTCCGATACACGGAGTGACAAATCCTAATCTTGATCTATGCCAACACAACAAACACCTTCGGAGACACCTGTAGAGCATCTTTATAATCACCCAGTTACGTTGTGACGTTTGATAGCACACAAGGTGTTCCTCCGGTATTCGGGAGTTGCATAATCTCATAGTCAGAGGAACATGTATAAGTCATGAAGAAAGCAATAGCAATAAAACTAAACGATCATTATGCTAAGCTAACGGATGGGTCTTGTGCATCACATCATTCTCTAATGATGTGACCCCGTTCATCAAATGACAACACATGTCTATGGCTAGGAAACTTAACCATCTTTGATTAACGAGCTAGTCAAGTAGAGGCCTACTAGGGACACTCTGTTTGTCTATGTATTCACACATGTACTCCCTCCTTCCATCTATATAGGGCCTAATGCGTTTTCTGAGGCCGCCTTTGACTATTGACAAGATTAATACTACGTGAGATGTAAAATGTCAAAATTATATCATTGGAAGCTCCTTTCACATACGAATTTGATGGTATGCTTTGTGTAAGTTGCATGTCATATATCATTGCTCTAACATTTGGTCAAAGTTAGCCTCGAAAAACGCATTAGGCCTTATATAGATGGAAGGAGGGAGTACTAAGTTTCCGGTTAATACAATTCTAGCATGAATAATAAACATTTATCATGATATAAGGAAATATAAATAACAACTTTATTATTGCCTCTAGGGCATATTTCCTTCATTTATATCATCTAGGAGTACACTTTTGTACTAATATTATGTTCTATGCTCAATAACGAGTTTATCCATACATAGCCTATCGGTACTGGATTCTGTCAAGATCTTATCTATCAGTATGAGAAGTTTTGATCCGAACAAGATTATTAGCTTGCTGCGATGCTTTCCATGCCTGGAGAAGTTGTATATAGAGGTGGTGATTTCACGCAAATTGAAAGCCCATATATAGTGAATAGAATTAACCAGTCAGTCGCTCTTGAGTCATGCTCTTTTTTTAGACCTGAACTATTTTCAATCTTCATGTCTATTTAGGTAAAAAAAATGGGTAAAAAGGTATAACCAATCGGTGGCATCGTAAGCACCGAGATTTTCTCACTTCTGATAACATTCGTTTGAAGACAATAACGTTGGAAAGATATATACCCACCCAGGCAAACACTAACCTTGTCACATTCTTTTTGTTGAACGCGAGGGAACTATTGCCCATCAGGCTTAAGTTTGTTAGCGGTGTTTTCACGATTGATGGATATGTCGAACAACAACAAAAGTTGTTTCAGGTGGACAAAAGGGCTTCTAAATGTGCTCGGCTTCTATTTACAATAACTTGTGAACATATTCCATTAAATTTTATAACCCATGATGTTGATTATATGGATCTGACCGACCCATATGATTGTGAATGGTGAAAACAATGCTGGAGTTAGATGTTGTTGCCCTTTTCAACTTTTTCCCCAAGTTTATGATTATATTCCAACATATATCCCCATGTCAGGTGGACCCAACAGGTTTCCTTTTTTTCTTGAGATAAAAAACCCAGCAGGTTTCTAATATCCAAGACCGAGCAGCCCAGGTATCAATTGGGCTTGGGCGCACCCAGCCCAGGTTTATTTACTTCCTAGATAGAGCCCAACCTAGTTTATTTCTATCTTACTCTTTTTTGAGGACCAAGAGTAAATTACTCTATGGTGTTGTTACATTCAGAGACCATGAGCTGGTGTAGGCTACTATAGGGACCTTCTCTATCATCAGAAAATCTTCCGTCCTTCTTGCCAGTGCTGCCAGTTCATGTGCTTGACCATTTTGCTTCCTTCCCATCCAACATTTACTTTTCAACAAGCACAACTCCAAATCTTTTGAATTTCTAAAAAGAAAAAAAGCTCCAAATATTTTGAGAGAAGGGAAGGATTTGGGCATTGCAGGATTTTTCCCGAAACAAGGCAAAAGGCTTGCCATTTCACTAATTAAGAGAGAAAGCTTGTAACAAATCCTAACAAAGGGAAAGAACATCACTCTCGCATTTGGGACCCATGGACTGTAAATTCTTAATAAAAAGCCTGGATGGCCATGACAGATTTGGGTTCTGACATTTGGGACCCATGAGAAAAAACCCTATACAAGGTGATGTCGACTTACTCAACAAACGATTCTGCGTGCTATGGCCGTTGGATTGACATCCAACATCTGTCGTGCTTCTTATATCTCTTGTCTTCTTCCTCTAGCCCCCCAAACCAAACCAGCACTATCGTGACCGCCTACTCCTGCCTCCCATGGTTGGTTGCTCCTCCGCGCACGCATTGCTGCGCCACCATACCCTAAACCATTGGTCAAACCATCCCTCTACTCCCCCACACCTCCTATTATTCTTTGGCAACATTAGGCCCACCCCGCACCAAAACCAGTCAACGCTCATACCCCTCTGTCTGTGAGTACACTATCGCATCTTCCTCGGCTCTTGTTCATTCCCATCCGAGGCCTTGTCGTCGTCCTCCGCCTTGGTGCATTCGCCGCGACACCACCATCTGGCGTTGTTAACATGGTCAACAAACGAGAGGAATCGGGAGATGGCTGTATGTGGAGAGGATGACAGTAGGGACCTACCAGGTCCATGGCCGTACGCAAGCAAGTGCCTCCTTGTTACAAGCAAAAAAACTCCCTCCTAATGGTTTGCTAACATATGGGACCCATGATATTGTCAACGTATAGTCAATAAATGAGATAATTGCCGAACGAGCGGCTGACACCTGGCACCTAGCAGCTCGACCTTTTTTTATTGTTGATATGGAGCAGGGTATCAACTAGGCTGTGCGGTGATACATCCATTTTGCATAATGTTTTCCTACTGTTATTTATAATGTTTTTATGCATAATAACACTTTATGGAGTAATTCTAATGCCTTTTCTCTCATAATATGCAAGGTTTACACAAAGAGGGAGAATACCGGCAGCTAGAATTCTGGACCTGAAAAAGCTATGTCAGAGATACCTATTCTGCACATCTCCAAATGAGCTGAAATTTTACGGAGAACTATTTTGGAAAATATAATAAATATTGGAGCAAAGAACTACCAGAGGGGGGCTGCCAGGTGCTCACAAGACACCAGGGGGCGCCAGGCCCCCCAGGCGTGCCCTGGTGGGTGGTGGGCACCCCAGCCCACCTCCGGTGCCCATCTTATGGTACATAAGGTCTTTTGACCTAGAAAAAAAATAAGGAGAGGACTTTCGGGGTGGAGTGCTGCCGACTTGAGGCGGAACTTGGGCAGGAGCACTTTTGCCCTCCGGTGGAGCGATTCCGCTGGGGGAACTTCCCTCCCGGAGGGGGAAATTGAAGCCATCGTCATCACCAACAACCCTCTCATCTTTGGGAGGCCAATCTTCATCAACATCTTCAACAACACATCTCATCTCAAACCCTAGTTCATCTCTTGTGTTCAATCTTTGTACCAGAACCTCAGATATGTACCAGAACCTCATATCTTGATAACATCTTTTAGTTGATGCTATATGGTTTATTTGGTGGAAGATTATATGTTCAGATCCATTATGCTATTTAATATCCCTCTTATCTTGAGCATGAATATTATTTGTGAGTAGTTACCTTTGTTCTTGAGGCCACGGGAGAAGTCATGTTGCAAGTAATCATGTGAATTTGATATGTGTTCGATATTTTGATGATATGTATGTAGTGATCCCCTTAGTGTTGTGATGTGAACGTCGACTACATGACACTTCACCATCTTTGGGCTGAAGGGAATGCATTGTGGAGTAGTTATTGGATGATGGGTTGCTAGAGTGACAGAAGATTAAACCCTAGTTTATGCGCTATTTCATAAGGGACTGATTTGGATCCATATGTTTAATGCCATGGTTAGATTTTATCTTAATACTTCTTTCGTAGTTGCGGATGCTTGCGACAGGGTTAATCATAAGTGGGAGGCTTGTTAAAGTAAGAACAACACCCAAGCACCGGTCCACCCACATATCATATTATCAAAGTAGTGAACGCAAATCAAACCAACATGACAAAAGTGACTAGATAAAATTCCCGTGTGCCCTCAAGAATGCTTTGCGTATTATAAGAGATTGTTTTGGCCTGTCCTTTGCTACAGAAAGGATTGGGCTACCTTGCTGCACTTTATTTACCGTATCGTTACTTGCTTGTTACAAATTATCTTGCTATCAAACTACCTGTTACCGACAATTTCAGTGCTTGCAGAAATTACCTTGCTGAAAACCACGTGTTATTTCGTTCTGCTCCTCGTTTGGTTCGACACTCTTACTTATTGAAAGGACTATGATCGATCCCCTATACTTTTGGGTCATCAAGACTCTTTTCTGGCGCCGTTGCCGGGGAGTGAAGCGCTCTTGGTAAGTGGAAATCGGTAAGGAAAAATTTATATTACGTGCTGAAATTTATTGTCACTTGTTACTATGGAAAACAATCCTTTGAGGGGTTTGTTCAGGGTATCTTCACCTCGACCGAAAACACAAAGAGTTGCCCCTCAACCTACTACACCTACTGAAAATATTGGTTATGAAATTCCTTTGGGTATGATAGAGCAACTGCTAGCTAATCCTTATGCAGGAGATGGAACGAAGCATCCCGATATGCATTTGATATATGTGGATGAAATTTATGGATTATTTAAGCTTGCAGGTTTACATGGAGATGAAGTTAAGAAGAAGGTTTTCCCTTTATCTTTGGGGGGGGGGGGGAACCCCGGGGGGAATTGACATGGTATAGGCTACGCGATGGTATTGGATCTTGGAACTGGAATCGACTGAAATTGGAATTTCACCAAAAAAATTATCCTATGCATCTAGTTCACCATGATCGGAATTATATATATAATTTCTGGCCTAGTGAAGGAGAAAGTACCACTCTAGATCGGGGAGGCTTAAGTAAATGTTATATTCGTGCCCCAATCATGAGCTCTCGAGAGAAATTATTATTCAGAATTTGTATGCTCGGCTTTCTCGTGATGATCAATCCATGCTCGATACTTCTTGTATTGGTTCTTTTATGAAGAAGACTATTGAATTTAAGTGGGATCTTTTAGAAAGAATTAAACGCAACTCTGAAGATTGGGAACTCGAGAAGGTAAAGAGTTAGGTATTAAGCTTGAGTTTGATTGTGTTAAATCTTTCATGAATACCGATGCTTTTCACAAGTTTAGCACTAAATATGGACTTGACTCTGAGATAGTAGCCTCTTTTTGTGAATCATTTGCTACTCATGTTGATCTCCCTAAGGAGAAGTGGTTTAAATATCATCCCCCTATTAAAGAAGAAACTAAAGAACCGGTCAAAGCTAAAGATGAAACTATTATTTATAATGTTGATCCAGTTGTGCCTACTGCTTATATTAAAAACCACCTTTCCCTGTTAGGATAAAGGAACATGCTAAGGTTTCGACCGTGGTCAACAAAAGTAATATTAGAGCACCTAGACCCTCTAAACAAATTAAAGTAGAGCCTAGTCTAGCTATGGTTAAAGATCTCTTGGTAAAAAATATTGATGGGCATGTTATTTACTTCTGTGATGAAGCAGCTAGAATTGCCAAACCCGATGAAAAAGATAAACATAGACCTGTTGTTGGCATGCCTGTTGTCTCAGTTAAAATAGGAGATCATTGTTATTATGGCCTATGTGATTTAGGTTCTAGTGTGAGTGCTATTCCTTTTTCCTTATACCAAGAAATTATGAATGATATAGCACCCGGTGAAATAGAAGACATAGATATTACTATTAAACTTGCTAATAGAGACACCATCACACCACTTGGGATTGTTAGAGATGTTGAAGTCTTGTGTGGGAAAATAAAATACCCCACTGATTTTCTAGTTCTTGGTTCCCCACAAGATGACTTTTGTCCCATAATTTTTGGTAGACCTTTCTTGAACATTGTCAATGCTAAAATAGATTGCCTTAAAGAAACTGTTAGTGTTAATTTTGGTGATGTGTCTCATGAGTTTAATTTCTCTAAGTTTCATAGACAACCTCATGATAAAGAAGCACCTCATAAGGATGAAATAATTGGTCTTGCTTCTATTGCCGTACCTCCTACTGATCCTTTAGAACAATACTTGATAGACCATGAGAATGATATGCACTTGCGTGAACGGAATGAATTAGATAAAATATTCTTTGAACAACAACCTATCCTTAAGCACAATTTTCCTATTGAAACCCTAGGAGGTCCTCATCCACCTAAAGGTGGTCATGTGTTTGAATTAAAACAATTGACTGACACTCTGAAATATGCTTATCTTGATGAGAAAAAGATATATCCTGTTATTATTAGTGCTAACCTTTCAGAACATGAAGAAGAGAGATTATTAAATTTTTTGAAGAAGCACCGTGCTTCTATTGGATATACTCTTGATGATCTTAGGGGCATTAGTCCCACTCTCTGTCAGCGCAAGATTAATATGGACCCTGATGCTAAACCCCTTGTTGATCATCAACGACGATTGAATCCTAAGATGAAAGTAGTGGTAAGAATTGAAATACAAAAGCTTCTGGAAGCAGGTATAATCTATCCCATAGCTGATAGTATATGGGTAAGTCCTGTTCATTGTGTCCCTAAGAAAGGAGCTATTACTATTGTTCCTAATGATAAAAATGAACTTATCCCACAACGAATTATTACTGGATATCGAATGGTAACTGATTTTGGAAAATTAAATAAAGCTAGTAGAAGAGATCATTACCCTCTGCCTTTCATTGATCAAATGCTAGAAAGATTATTTAAGCACACACACTTTTGTTTTCTTGATGGATATTCCGGTTTCTCACAAATACCTGTTTCACAACCTGATCAAGAGAAAACCACTTTTACTTGCCCTCTTGGAACTTATGCTTATAGACGTATGCCATTTGGTTTATGTAATGCACCTACTACTTTTCAAATATGTATGACTGCTATATTCTCTAATTTTTGTGAAAATATTGTTGAGGTTTTCATGGATGATTTTTCCGTTTACGGAACTTCTTTTGATGATTGCTTAAGCAACCTTGATCGAGTTTTGCAGAGATGTGAACAAACTAATCTTCTCTTGAATTGGGAGAAGTGCCACTTTATGGTTAATGAAGGCATTGTCTTGGGGCATAAAATTTCTGAACGAGGTATTGAGGTGGATGAAGCTAAAGTTGATGCAATTGAGAAAATGCCATGTCCTAAAGACATTAAAGGTGTTCATAGTTTCCTCGGTCATGCTGGTTTCTATAGGAGGTTCATTAAAGACTTCTCTAAAATTTCTAGGCCTCTTACTAATCTCTTACAAAAGGATGTTCCATTTGTTTTTGATGATGATTGTGTAGAAGCCTTTGAAACACTTAAGAAATCCTTAACTTCTGCACCTATTGTTCAACCACCTGATTGGAAGTTGCCTTTTGAAATTATGTGTGATGCTAGTGATTATGATGTTGGTGTTGTCCTAGGACAAAGAGTTGATAAGAAATTAAATGTTATCCATTATGCTAGCAAAACTCTAGACAGTGCCCAAAGAAATTATGCTACTACTGAGAAATAATTTTTAACAGTTGTGTTTGCTTGTGATAAATTCAGATCTTACATTGTTGATTCCAAAGTAATTGCTCACACCGATCATGCTGCTATAAAATATCTTATGGAAAAGAAAGATGCTAAACCTCGACTGATTAGGTGGGTTCTCTTGTTACAAGAATTTGACTTACATATCACTGATAGGAAAGGAGCCGAGAACCTCGTAGCTGATAACTTGTCTAGGTTAGAAAATATTCTTGATGACCCACTACCTATTGATGATAGTTTCCCTGATGAACAACTAACTGTAATAAATGCTTCTCATAATACTCCTTGGTATGCTGACTATGCTAATTATATTGTTGCTAAATTTATACCACCTAGTTTCACATACCAACAAAAGAAAAAAAATTCTTCTATGACTTAAAACATTACTTTTGGGATGACCCACATCTTTATAAAGACGGAGTAGATGGTATTATTAGACGATGTGTACCTGAGCATGAACAGGAACAAATCCTATGTAAGTGTCACTCCGAAGCCTACAGAGGACATCACGCAGGAGACAGAACTGCGCACAAGGTATTACAATCTGGTTTTTATTGGCCTACTCTTTTCAAAGATGCCTCTAAGTTTGTCTTGTCTTGTGATGAATGTCAAAGAATAGGTAATATCGGTAAGCGTCAGGAAATGCCTATGAATTATTCACTTGTTGTTGAACCTTTTGATGTTTGGGGCCTTGATTATATGGGACCTTTTCCTTCCTCTAATGGGTATACACATATTTTGGTTGCTGTTGATTATGTCACTAAGTGGGTAGAAGCTATTCCAACTAGCAGTGCTGATCACAACACCTCCATTAAAATGCTTAAAGAAGTTATTTTCCGAAGGTTGGAGTCCCTAGATACTTAATGACTGATGGTGGTTCACACTTTATTCATGGTGCCTTCCGTAAAATGCTTGCTAAATATGATGTTAATCATAGAATTGCATGACCCTATCATCCTCAATCTAGTGGTCAAGTTGAACTTAGCAATAGAGAAATAAAATTAATATTACAAAAAACTGTCAATAGGTCCGGAAAGAATTGGTCTAAGAAACTTGATGATGCACTTTGGGCCTATAGAATAGCTTATAAAAATCCTATGGGCATGTCTCCATATAAAATGGTTTATGGAAATGCTTGTCATTTGCCTCTTGAGTTAGAATATAAAGCATATTAGGCAATTAAAGAACTCAATTATGATTTCAAACTTGCTGGTGAAAAGTGGTTATTTGATATTAGCTCACTAGATGAATGGAGAACCCAAGCTTATGAAAATGCCAAATTATTTAAAGAAAAGGTTAAAAGATGGCATGACAAAAGAATCCAAAAGCGGGAATTCAAAGTTGGTGAGTGAGGGAGTCCTGGACTAAGGGGTCCTCGGGCGTCCGGCCTGTTATCCATGGGCCAGACTGATGGGCTGTGAAGATACGAAGACCGAAGACTCTCTCCCATGTCCGGATGGGACTCTCCTTGGCGTGGAAGGCAAGCTAGGCGTCCAAATATGAAGATTCCTTTCTCTCTGTAACCGACTTTGTACAACCCTAGTCCCCTCCGGTGTCTATATAAACCGGAGGGCTTAGTCCGTAGAGGCCGATCATATAATCATAGTCATACAGGCTAGACTTCTAGGGTTTTAGCCATTACGATCTCATGGTAGATCAACTCTTGTAACACTCATATTCATCAAGATCAATCAAGCAGGAAGTAGGGTATTACCTCCATAGAGAGGGCCCGAACCTGGGTAAACATTGTGTCCCCTGTCGCCTGTTACAATCAATCCTAGACGCACAGTTCGGGACCCCCTACCCGAGATCCACCGGTTTTGACACCGACATTGGTGCTTTCATTGAGAGTTCCACTGTGCCGTCGCCAAAAGGTTTGATGGCTCCTTCAATCATCTACAACAATGCTGTCCAAGGAGAAGTCTTCCTCCCCGGACAGGTCTTTGTGTTCGGCGGCTTCGCACTGCGGGCCAATTCGCATGGCCATCTGGAGCAGATCGAAAGCTACGCCCCTGGCCATCAGGTCAGATTTGGAAGCTTGAACTACGTCGCTGATATCTGCGGAGACTTGATCTTCGACGGATTTGAGACCACGGCGGCCGCTCCCTGCCACTTCGATGAACATGACTTAAATCTGTCATCGGACCATACTCAGGAGATAGCACCTATGACTGCTATGGCCTTAGATCCGGAGCAGATCATGCCATCCGAGGACGGGAAGCTCAACCCCGCCATGGAAGCCGCAGACTCTGCGGCATTGGAGCCACACACAGACTTAACCTCGGGTGACATCTGTGTCACCGGAACCTCGAACTCGTTCTCGGCTATAGGTTCCAAACCATGTGCGTCCGCATGCGTCGCATCTTCCAGCACTCGCCTTTAGGCGACGTGCTAAACTCATTAAAAACTCTATCCTTAGTGGGGGACTCATAGCCGAATTATATCCGGTTCGAACTGGAGGCTGATGATGGAGAATTTTGCTTCCCACCCGCCACCCACTTCATAGCCACTGTCGAGGACTTAACCGACATGCTCGATTACGGCTCCGAAGACATCGACGGTATGGACGACGATGCCGATGAGGAGCAAGGCCAAAACCCGCTGTTTACCGGATGATGGACGGCCACTTCTTCGTACGACGTGTACATGGTGGATACACCTAAAGCAACCAACGACGATGACAAAGAAGACCCAGTTGAGAATAAACCTCCTGAGACGCAGCCTAAATGCCGGCGTTAGCGGCGCCGCTCTAAGCCACGTCGTTCAAAAGACAGCAATACCGGCACCGAAGAAAATAATACTCTGGACGATGCCGAAGACAATGATGACCCCGTTGAGGCACCTTCCGAACAGGAGGAACGGGAAAATGGGCAAATTAGCCCTGATGAACAGGCCATACAAAATGACCCGGAGGACAATACTTATCTTCCGACCTCTGAGGATGAGGTGAGCCTCGGCAACGAGGATTTCATCGTGCCTGAGGAACCTCTCGAGCAGGAGCGCTTCAAGCGCCAGCTAATAGCCACCGCAAGGAGCCTGAAAAAGAAGCAGCAGCAGCTCCAAGCTGACAAAGACCTACTCAACGATAGATGGACAGATGTCCTGGCAGCCAAAGAATACAGCCTCAAGGGCCCAGCCAAGAGTTACCCGAAGCACAAATTGCTACCTTAGTTCGATGAGGAGGCGCCGGAGCCCGTACCTCCCTCGCGCAATGTGGCTGACCGACCACCACGCGGTCGGGATAAAGTGGCAACTCAAGCCGAACAGCAGCCCGCCCCACCTCAACATAAAAACAGAGATAAAACAGCTCGGGGTTATACATATGATCTTCGGCAGGACCTGGACAGTAGAGCAGGACATACCAGATCGATCTACGGATCGCGAGGACGTGCCTCGACACGCGACGACGGCTACCTATTCGGACATGACAAGCCTAGTCACGCCCGGGCCGAAAACCGCAGACGGACTCCATCGGAGCTACGTCGCGATGCGGCCCGATATAGAGGTGCCGCACACCCTCTTTGCTTCACTGACGAAGTAATGGATCATGAATTCCCAGAAGGGTTTAAACCCGTAAATATTGAATCATACGATGGAACTACTGATCCCGCGGTATGGATCAAGGATTTTATTCTCCACATCCATATGGCCCGCGGAGATGACCTTCACGCCATCAAATACCTCCCACTAAAACTCAAAGGACCAGCCCGGCACTGGTTGAACAGTCTGCCCGAAAACTCCATCGGCAGCTGGGAGGACTTGGAAGAAGCCTTCCTGGACAACTTCCAAGGTACATATGTTCGGCCCCGGATGCCAACGACTTAAGTCACATAGTTCAATAGCCCGGAGAGTCAGCCAGGAAATTCTGGACTAGGTTCCTAACTAAAAAGAACCAGATCATCGACTGTCCGGATGCTGAAGCCCTAGCGGCCTTTAAACATAGCATCCGAGACGAATGGCTCGCCCGCCACCTCGACCAAGAAAAGCCGAAGTCCATGGCAGCCCTCAGGCACTCATGACCCGCTTTTGTGCGGGTGAGGATAGTTGGCTGGCCCGTAGCAAAAACATGGCAAGCGAAGCGGGCACCTCTGAGGTCAAAAACAACAACGGCAAGCTCCGACGCAGCAGACACAAACGCCGTAGCAATGGTGACAATACCGATGACACAGCAGTCAACGCCGGATTCAGCGGCTCCAAGTCCGGTCAGCGGAAGAAGCCATACAAAAGAAACAATCAGGGACCATCCAGCTTGGACCGCATACTTGATCATCCGTGCCAAATCCATGGCACTCCAGACAAACCAGCCAACCATACCAGCAGAGATTATTGGGTTTTTAAACAGGCCGGCAAGTTAAATGCCGAAAACAAGGAGAAGGGATCGCAAAGCAAGGACGATGACGAGGAGCCCCGGCCATCGAACACAGGGGGGCAGAAGAAGTTTCCCCCTTAGGTCAAAACGGTGAACATGATATATGCCACCTACATCCCCAAAAGGGAGCGCAAGCGCGCACTTAGGGACGTCTATGCGATCGAGCCAGTCGCCCCAAAATTTAACCCATGGTCGTCATGCCCGATCACCTTCGATCGCAGAGACCATCCGACCAGTATCCATCATGGCGGTTCAGCCGCACTGGTCCTTGACCCAATCATTGATGGATTCCATCTCACGAGAGTCCTCATGGAAGGTGGTAGCAGCCTGAACCTGCTCTATCAGGATACAGCGCGCAAAATGGGCATTAATCCATCACGGATCAAGCCCACAAAGACTACCTTTAAAGGAGTCATACCAGGTGTAGAGGCGCGCTGTACGGGCTCAATCACACTAGAGGTTGTCTTCGGATCTCTGGACAACTTCCGAAGCGAAGAGTTAATCTTCGACATCGTCCCCTTTCGCAGCGGCTATCACGCACTGCTCGGATGAACTGCATTCGCTTGATTCAACGCGGTGCCGCACTATGCTTATCTCAAGCTCAAGATGCCCGGTCCACGCGGCGTCATAACAGTTAATGGAAATACGGAGCGCTCCCTCCGTACCGAGGAGCACACCGCCGCCTTAGCAGCAGAAGTACAGAGCGGCCTTTTCAAGCAGAACCTTAATTCGGCGGCCGAGCTCCCGGACACTGTCAAGAGAGTCTGGACTAATCTGCAGCAGGACAACTCGGCTCATCAAGAGCTCGACTAGCAATTTGGCCTCCGTCCCAGCCCCGATCAAGTGGCGGCATTCGTACCGCGCGTACATAACTACGCACTCAAAATAGCATGGGCATCGACGGAGGCATAACTAGCTTGTGATCCACCGTACGGCTCGACCGACCCCGGACACACACATGCTTTTACTTTTACCTTTTTTCCTTTTCAGGTTTCTTTTCCACAGGCCTTCCATGACGGCCTGATCACCGGTCCTTTCGAAGGATAAATACACCAAGGCGGCAAGAAGCATGGGCGTATTGGGCAATTTTTAGGTGGTCTCTTTAACGATCCCTTTACCTGTTTTCAGACCCACACGCAGCTCCCCCTTGGTTATGGCATATTAAATAGCCTTTTTGCTTGTTGCACTACTTGTATAAATGCGCTTTGATGTATTAATAAAATTATAATGGAAACAGTTTGCGGCCCAAATCCTGCGGCTCTAGCTTACTACCCTTTACTTCTCTTTTCTTTTTTGACAACTTTATCAAATAGCACCCGTACACTTTGGTACGCTGTAATCTGCCAGGGGCTTCATTACGCCCCACAATACGGCAGCAAAGTCCGAACACTTTTTACAGTATAGTTCGGCACCCCGAATTTAGCATTATATGCATCGGCTCCGGATCATGTCTTTGGTCAATAGTTGGGTTGCCCAGCTCCTGTGCTTACTACCTTACGTTCCGCTATATCGGCTAGGGTAGTAAAGGGAGAACTATTGCGATTGTGCCCTGGTTCTTCCGGATGAGCACCTCAGTAGAGAAAGCCGAAAACTGACTGTCATGATGCGGCGAGAGCCAGTCAGCTCTTCGAAGGTCTCAAATCCTTAGAGATTTTTCCGCATTACACGAAGGATCGGTACTTACCCGATCAGGTGTTTATAGCACCCTAGTTCGGATACTAGGGGCTGCGCCTAAAATTATTATTGTCAAACTCCTATGGCTAAGTGAGGGTGTTCAAGCCGTATAGTCTGATTGCCTGGTTCGTTGCGCTAAACACCTCCTTCAAGGACCAAACAATTGGATCAAGAGTGTTTAGATTCCATCCCGAACACCCCCGTACTACCTATGTGGGGCCAGAAGCCGACGACTGGCCAACTCTCAGAATTTTATAAATACAGCCGCACATGAGGTAATTTTTTAAACAAACATTATATTACATAACAACTTTGTTTCATCATACAAGGCAGAGACAACATGAATGTATTCATTCAAAAATAATATCTTGCGCACATTGCGTCGCCACAATACGAGACCCCGCCAGGACGTCTTCAAAATACCGCTCGAGTGTGCGGTGCTCCTTGCCCTCAGGTGGTCCCTCGGTCACAAGCTTGACGGCGTCCATCTTCGCCCACCACACCTTAACGCGGTCGAAGGCCATGCGCGTGCCCTCGATGCAGACCGACCGCTTGATGACGTCCAGCCGAGGGCAGGCATTCACCAGCCGCTTCACGAGTCTGAAGTAGCTGCTGGGTATAGCTTCGGTAGGCCACAACCGGATTATTAAATCCTTCATGGCTAGTTCGGCCATCCTATGCAGCTCGACCAGCTGTTTTAGCTGATCGCTAAAGGGCACTGGATGTTCTGGCGCAAGATATTGCGACCAGAACAGCTTCTCCGTTGAGCTCCCTTCTTCGGCTCGGAAGAACTCCGCAGCGTCAGATACACTGCGCGGCAGATCCACAAACGCCCCTGGAGAACTCCAAACCCGGGTTAGTAAGAGATACTTCTTCTTCACATACTTGCTTTGCATACTAAAAGCCTTACCGGCCGCGATTTTCTTGGCCTCCCGGATCTCCTGGAGGGCACCCTGGGCCTCAACCCAGGCCTCTTCCGCGCTTTGGCGAGCCTTGGCGAGTTCGGTCTCTTGAGCCGAAACATCGCGCTCCAAGGTCTCGCATTTCTTCACCGCATCCTGGAGCTCTTGCTGGACCTCATCAAGCCTGGCCTCGTGCTTCTCACGGGTGACTTTTTCCTTGGCAGCTTTTTCCTCGGCCTCGGCCAGGGCCTTCTTAAGGACCTCGACCTCGGTCGCCGCTCCTACAAATATCATGGCACTACAGTCATTAAACATCATTTATTCTTTCCGAATACACAGCAGGTCATTGCATACCTTGCTTGTCTTCTAGCTGCTTTCTCGCTTGGCCGAGCTCTTCCTCGGCCCGCTCCAGTCTCTGCTTCAGTCCGGAGACTTTGGCAGTGTGTGCGGTCGCAGCTAGCAATGACGCCTGTTTGAACACACAGGCGCATATGGTTAGTCTCCTGCGAAAAACTGTTTGATTCTCTGTCTGGCTCTTCTTTTCGAACACCGGACAGAGTCTCAGGGGCTACTATCTATACTGTGACACTCTTTTCATAAAATTGCGTCACTTACCTCAAAACCTGTCAGCAAGCTGCTGCAGGCTTCGGTCAGTCCGCTCTTGATGGACTGAACCCTTTCAATCACCGTACCCATAAGGATACGGTGTTCCTCCACGATGGAAGCGCCTCGTAGCGCTTCCAGCAGATTGTCTGGTGCCTCTGGTTGGACAGAGGTCACCGGCGGGACAGGCACGCATCCTTCTTTTGAAGGTGGCTGCTCACCGGACCGGAGCCGTATAGGTCTCCGAAATCGTATTCGACTGGGGGCCGAACTGAACGTGGCCCCCATCGACCGTCTCCATGGGAGTCTGCTCCCCCATGTGTCTGGCGACTGAGGTTTCACCCTCCGGCGCCTCCCTGACAGCCTCCTGAATGTCTCCCTGGCTGGGAAAGGTCCTTCGGGACAGCACCTCGGCGTCGCCCTTGGCCTGGGGAGATTGAGCGGCCAGCGGTGACTCACTGGCCATCGCCTTCGAATCCAGCGAACCTCCTGATGAGGATCGCGGGGAGCTATCATGGGCCGGACTGCAATAGCATAATTTAACATGTTAATACCATGAAGCGGAGAGGCCGGATACATAGACGTATGCGGGTTTTTAGTACTTACGATGCGGCCAGGGGCTTGTTTCGGGGGTGCCACTCCGGGCTGCTGTCGACGTCCCACGCGGGGTTATCCGCAGGGGGGCCCTGCCCCCTCTTGGGCGCCTCCGCCTCCAGATTTGTGGAGGCCGCCCTCTTCTTCCTCCCCCAATCAGGGGGAGAGTTGCTTTCTTCCTCCTCCTCCTCGTCGTCTTCGGCGGCGGAGGAGTGAGTCTTGTCCTCGGACGACACGTCCGAAGCTCCCTTTCGGCGGGGGCCACTCCAGACCCCCTTGGCCTTCTTCTTGGCCTTCTTCTCCGGTGCCTGATAGGGCGCCGGGACCAGCATCTTCGCCAGGAGCGGGATGACTGGTTCCTCGGGCAGCGGAGCCGGACACCGAATCCACTCCGCTTTCTCTGTCCATCCCTGAAAAAATGAAATGGTAAAGTTCAGATATCTTCCTTGAGCAAGCAAGTAGAGGATGCGCCTTGAGATGTGAAAAACTTACCACGCTAGCAGGATGGGCAAGATCGTGCCCACGGTCCGAGTCTATCTCCGGCGGCATCTCCTTGCCCGTGAAGAGCACCTTCCAGATGTCTTCGTTCGTGGTTCCGAAGAGCCTTACCAAGGTCGGATGCTTCTCCGGATCGAATTCCCATAAAGGGCAAGTTCGGCTCTGGCATGGAAGAATCCGGCGAACTAGCATCACCTGGATCACGTTTACAAGCTTGATGTTTTTATCCACCATGCTTTGGATGCGCGTTTGCAGCGCTAGGAGTTCATCCGACGCAGACCAATTTGGGCCCTTCTCTATCCAGGAGGTGAGCCGCATTGGAGCTCCAGACTTGAACTCGGGAGCCGCCGCCCAAGTGGCGCCGCGGGGCTCTGTGATATAGAACCACTATTTTTGCCACTCCTTGACGGTCTCCACAAAAGTACCTTTGGGCCATGTGACATTGGGCAGCTTGCCCACCATGGCACCTCCGCACTCCGCGTGCTGGCCGTCCACCACCTTCGGTTTCACGTTGAAGATCTTGAGCCACAATCCGAAGTGGGGTTGGATGCGGAGGAAGGCCTCACACACGACAATGAATGCTGAGATGTTGAGGAAGGAGTTCGGAGCTAGATCATGGAAATCTAGCCCGTAATAGAACATAAGTCCGCAGATGAACGGGTGGAGAGGAAACCCTAACCCACGGACGAAGTGAGGGATGAACACCACCCTTTCAGTGGGCTTCGGGGTGGGGACAATTTGCCCCTTGGCCGGAAGCCGGTGGGCGATTTCCTTCGCCAGATACCCGGCCTCCCGAAGCTTGGTGATGTCCTTCTCCTTGACGGAGGAGGCCATCCACTTGCCTTGCGCTCCAGATCCGGACATGGCCGAGAGCTGTCTTGAGGCAGAGAAGATGAAGACTTGGGCGCTGGAGCTTGAGAATGGAAGGGCAGGGAAAGAGAAGGCGTGGGTGAAGAAAGGGAATCCTTATCTCCTTATAAAGGCAATGAATATCAAGCGCCTCCCCACTCGCCTTAAAACTCGCCTATTCCCAAGGGCTATGCAAACGGCACAGTTGGATTACCCATGCCTGTATTGATGAGAATCCCGCAATAAGGGGACATGATCTCTACTTCGACAAGACGTGCCAATGAAAACCGTGTCTCGAAATGTGGAACGGCAGACGAAAACGGTTCGAAATAATGACCGGGTAGATGTGATGTCACATTACAAAAAGTTGTCAGCGGATTGGACTCGTGAAATATTATACTCTCTGTGGTTGTGTGTGGTACTTGTGTTACAGATCCAGACATGTTCATTACGTCCGAAGACTATCTTGGAATATTCGGGAAGAGGAACCCGCCTTGCAATGCCGAAGACAATCTGCGCGCCGGACACCTCGTCATTGAAGCCTGGTTCAGGGGCTACTGAGGGAGTCCTGGACTAAGGGGTCCTCGGGCGTCCGACCTGTTATCCATGGGCCAGACTGATGGGCTGTGAAGATACGAAGACCGAAGACTCTCTCCCATGTCCGGATGGGACTCTCCTTGGCGTGGAAGGCAAGCTAGGCGTCCAAATATGAAGATTCCTTTCTCTCTGTAACTGACTTTGTAGAACCCTAGTCCCCTCCGGTGTCTATATAAACCGGAGGGCTTAGTCCATAGAGGCCGATCATATAATCATAGTCATACAGGCTAGACTTCTAGGGTTTTAGACATTACGATCTCGTGGTAAATCAACTCTTGTAACACTCATATTCATCAAGATCAATCAAGCAGGAAGTAGGGTATTACCTCCATAGAGAGGGCCCGAACCTGGGTAAACATTGTGTCCCCTGTCTCCTGTTACCATCGATCCTAGACACACAGTTCGGGACCCCCTACCCGAGATCCACCGGTTTTGACACCGACAGTGAGCATGTTCTATTGTACATCTCTCATTTTAGATTTTTGCAGGAAAACTTCTTTCCAAATGGGAAGGACCATATATTATCAAAGAAGTTTATCGCTCTGGAGCTATCAAGATTAATAATGCCGAAGGTACTAACCCGAAGGTGGTCAATGGACAAAGAATTAAGCACTATATCTCAGGTATGCCTATTAATGTTGAAACCAATATTATCCAAACAATTGAGGAACACATAAAAGAAACCTTCCAGAACACTCCAGAACCCTGAAAAATAGGAGGTACGTGATATGATAAGTAAACGGACTCCGAAAAATCCGCAAAAATATTTTTTGTCAGTTTTGGAATATTAGAAAAATAGGAAAATAAGAAACAACTGGGAATGCAACCCAGGTGCCAACAAGACACCAGGGCGCGCCTGCCCCACCTAGCGCGCCCTGGTGGGTGGTGGGCCCCTCGGGCACCTTCCCAACTCCGTTTTCCTTCAATATGCTTGTTTTCCAAGATAAAAAAAATCTTTATATATACCCCAGACGGTTTGACCACCGCATCATAGAGAAATCCTCTGTTCTTGTTTCATGTTGTTTTTCTGTCAGATCTATCAAGCCAGGCATCATGTCTTCTCCCTCCTCCAACAATGTAGAAGGCGATGTTTGGCTAATGAAGATGGAGCTAAGGAGGGAAGAACCAAAAGAAGCCACTAAGGAGGACAAGGTCAAGGAAGCTGCGGCGGACCAGGCTCAGGAAGGGGGGCAGTCCATGTCCGCAGGGGAGGCCGAGAAAGAGAAGGATATCCTTCAACATTACTACGATCATCTCACCCCCACCAAAATCGAAGCCTTCAAGGCTCTTGAAATGGTTTGTGTTCAGAATAAATATCTCACTCGTGAAAATATTTTGTTAGAAGAGCAAATCATCACCCTCCGGAGCATCATTCATAGATTGGAGTACCTACTGAGGCTGAAGTGTGATGCCCCTACCTCTCCATCATCACCACCAAAGGAGACTTGAGTACACGGGTATGCCCCGGTATCGTATCACCATCACTTTTATTACCTTTACCTATCTTAGTTCGATCCTTAGCTATTTCATGATTTAGTTGAATAAAATTTTGGTATGATCTATTTTCGAGTGCTAGTTTCGTGATCTATCTATCCATGTAATCGAGTGAGAGCTATATAATAAAGTTTAGTTTGAGTTTTTGCTTCTTTACTTTTATGTTTCAATCAAAATAAAGGAAAAAAATGAAAAAGATCATATGCTAATGTTATGGTAATTAAGTAATGACATCACATAAGGAAAAGTATAAGTGGTAAAATTTGTTGAAAGTTGACAAACATAGCATTGGTCAATAATGCAATTCATGAAAGAAATAATAAGGGAAGAGAAGATTCACATGCAAATACACTATCTTGGACATCTTTTATGATTGTGAGCCCCCACTAAATATCTTATGCCAAATTGTTATGTTGGACAAGGAAGACAACGTAATGAATTATGTTTGTTCATATTCACATAGAAGTTATATTGTCATAGATCCTTCAACATGTAGTGCTTGCTCAATATCTTTGCTAGCAAAAAATCTGCACTAAGTAGAGATACTACTTGTGCATCCAAAAACCTTAAACCCAAACTTATGTTTGAGAGTCCACCATACCTACCTATGGATTGAGTAAGTTCCTTCAAGTAAGTTGTCATCGATGCAAAAAGGCAATAAAAATTGCTTCTAAATGTGTTTGATCCTTTAGTGTAAGGGAAAATAAGCATTGTACAAACTTGTGATAGCAAAGTAATAAAAGCGACGGACTGCATAATAAAGGTTGCTATCATAAGGGGCAACATAACATGACGTTATTTTGCATTAAGAGACTGTGCATACAAAACCAAATAGCGCATGACAACCTCTGCTTCCCTCTGCAAAGGGCCTATATTTTACTTTTATGTATTTACTTTTTATGCTAGAGTCAAAGTATTCTTCTCTATTCCTTTATTATTTTTCTCTTTGGCAAGCATCATGTGGTTGGGAAAGATCTAGGCACATATACCCAGTTGGATATGAGCGAGCATGAGTTATTATTGTTGACATCACCCTCGAGGTGAATAAGTTGGGAGGCGAAACTATAAGCCCCTATCTTTCTATGTGTTCGGTTGAAACTTTTTGCTCATATATATGCTGTGAGTGTTAGCAATCATAGAAGATTAAATGATGGTTGAGTATGTGGACTTGCCAAAAGGCTCCGATACGAGACCCTTCCTAAAAGTATGATGAATTGTAGATGCAAAGTTGACTGAGAACACAGTTTGTTGGTTTCCAATAAAGTTTATGCTTTTTACTTCGATATTGTAATGAATTGTTACTTGTTCATGAGAAGTTATATGATAAAGTTTTATGTTACAGTTTGTTGCTGTTATAATAATTTGCATGATGCTACAATGTCCGTATTTTGTTTTTATCAACACCTCTCTCTCTAAACATGTGGACATGATTTTCGATATCGGCTTTCGCTTGAGGACAAGCGAGGTCTAAGCTTGGGGGAGTTGATACGTCCATTTTGCATCATGTTTTCCTATTGTTATTTATAATGTTTTTATGCATAATAACACTTTATGGAGTAATTCTATGCCTTTTCTCTCATAATATGCAAGGTTTTCCACAAAGAGGGAGAATACCGGTAGCTGGAATTCTGGACCTGAAAAAGCTATGTCAGAGATACCTATTCTGCACATCTCCAAATGAGCTGAAATTTTAGGAGAATTATTTTGGAATATATAATAAATATTGGAGCAAAGAACTAACAGAGGGGGGCTGCCAGGTGCCCACAAGACACCAGGGCGCGCCAGGCCCCCTAAGCGCGCTCTGGTGGGTGGTGGGTAGCCCAGCCCACCTACGGTGCCCATCTTCTGGTACATAAGATCTTTTGACCTAGAAAAAAATAAGGAGAGGACTTTCAGGTGGAAGCACCACTGTCTCAAGGCGGAACTAAGGCAGGAGCACTTTTGCCCTCCGGCGGAGCGATTCCGCCGGGGGAACTTCCCTCTCGAAGGGGGAAATCGAAGCCATCGTCATCACCAACAACCCTCTCATCTTTGGGAGGCCAATCTTCATCAACATCTTCAACATCACCATCTCATCTCAAACCCTAGTTCATCTCTTGTGTTCAATCTTTGTACCGGAACCTCAGATTGGTACCTGTGGGTGACTAGTAGTGTTGATTACATCTTGTAGTTGATGCTATATGGTTTATTTGGTGGAAGATTATTTGTTCAGATCCATTATGCAATTTAATATCCCTCTGATCTTGAGCATGAATATTATTTGTGAGTAGTTACCTTTGTTCTTGAGGCCACGGGAGAAGTCATGTTGCAAGTAATCATGTGAATTTGATATGTGTTCGATATTTTGATGAGATGTATGTTGTGATTCTCTTAGTGGTGTTATGTGAACGTCGACTACATGAAACTTCACCATCTTTGGGCCTAAGGGAATGCATTGTGGAGTAGTTATTAGATGATGGGTTGCTAGAGTGACAGAAGCTTAAACCCTAGTTTACGCGCTATTTTGTAAGGGACTGATTTGGATCCATATGTTTAATGCTATGGTTAGATTTTATCTTAATACTTCTTTCGTGGTTGTGGATGTTTGCGAGGGGGTTAATCATAAGTGGGAGGCTTGTTCAAGTAAGAACAACACCCAAGCACCGGTCCACCCACATATCAAATTATCAAAGTAGCGAACGCGAATCAAACCAACATGATGAAAGTGACTAGATAAAATTCCCGTGTGCCCTCAAGAACGTTTTGCTTATTATAAGATATTGTTTTGGCATGTCCTTTGCTACAAAAAGGAATGGGCTACCTTGCTGCACCTTATTTACCATTATCGTTACTTGATTGTTACAAATTATCTTGCTATCAAACTACCTGTTACCGACAATTTCAGTGCTTGCAGAAATTACCTTGCTAAAAACCACTTGTCATTTCCTTTTGCTCCTCGTTGGGTTCGACACTCTTACTTATTGAAAGGACTACAATCGATCCCCTATACTTGTGGGTCATCATGCGGTGGTTGTGGCCCGTCCATCTCATGCTTTTCTTTTATGTTTACAACATAACCAACCCAACTATTTTTTTCTAACCCCTAAAAAGTTGTTGTTTTCTTTGTGAAAATGGCTAGCCCAGCTTTTGTTTTTTTAAGAATACCCAACCTAGGCCAACTTGCTTTTCTCAGCCATGCTAGGTGATACATCCATTTTGCATCATGTTTTCCTACTGTTATTTATAATTTTTTGGTCATTATTTCACTTTATGATGCAATTCTAATGCCTTTCTCTCTTAATTTGCAAGATCTATATGAAGAGGTAAATTACCGATAGCTGGAATTCTGGACCTAAAAGAGCTACAACAGAGATAGCTATTCTACGGAGCTCCAAATGACCTAAAATTTCACGGAGATTTTTTATTGAATATATAAAAAATACTGGAATGACGAACCATCAGAGGGGGGCCACCTGCTATCCATGATGATCCACAAGTTTACGGGATCAATCGTAGTCCTTTCGATAAGTAAGAGTATTGAACCCAATGAGGAGCAGAAGGAAATGACAAGTGGTTTCAGCAAGGTATTCTCTGCAAGTACTAAAAATAGCGGTAACAAATAATTTTGTAGCAAGGCAATTCATAACAAGTAACAGGTAGAAAGAGTAACAATAGTGCAGCAAGGTGGCAAAATCCTTTTTATTGCATAGGACAAGACGAAAGTACTTCTAATAGTGAGCAAAGCATTTTCGAGGACACTTGGGAATTCTCATCAAGTCACGTTCATCATGTTTAGTTGATTCACGTTCACTACTTTGATAATTTGATATGTGGGTGGACCGGTGCTAGGGAGCTGTTCTTACTTGAACAAGCAACCCTCTTATGATTACCGCCTCCCGCAAGCATCCGCAACTACGAAAGAAGAATTGAGATAAATCTAACCATAGCATGAAACATATGGATCCAAATCAGCCCCTTACGGAATTACGCATAAACTAGGTTTTAAGCTTCCGTCACTCTCACAACCCATCATCAACTTATTACTCCCCAATGCCTTCCCTTAGGCCCAAGTATGGTGAAGTGTCATGTAGTCGATGTTCACATGAGACCACTAAAGGAAGGACAACATACATATCATCAAAATATTCAACGAATACAAACTTCACATGATTACTTATAAGAAGACTTCTCCCATGTCCTCAAGAACAAAAGTAACTACTCACAAATCATATCCATGTTCAAGATCAGAGGTGTATTGAATATGCTTAACGATCTCAACATATAATCTTCCACCAAATAAACCAACTAGCATCAACTACAAGATGTAATCAACACTACTAGCAGCCCACAGGTACTAATTTGAGGTTTTGGGACAAAGATCGAATACAAGAGATGAACTAGGGTTTGAGAAGAGATGGTAATGGTGAAGATGTTGATGAAGATTGGTCATCCCATGATGAGAGGATCGCTGGTGATGTCATAGGCTTTGATTTCCCCCTCCCAGAGGGAAGTATCCCAGGCAGAATTGCTCCACTGGAGAGCAAAAGTGCTCCTACCGAGGTTCCGCCTCAAGACAGCGGCGCTTCGTCCCGAAAGTCTTTTTTGGATTTTTAAGGTAAAATGGCACAATATAGTAGAAGGAGGGCACCGAAGGCCTGCTGGTGGGCCCACAAGCCTAGGGGACGCGCCCCTAAGCTTGTGGCTCACTGGTGGGCCCCCCGATGATTCTTCTTCCAGTATTTTTATTAATTCCAAAATAATTCTTCATAAATTTTCAGGTCATTTGGAGCTCTGGAGAATATCTATCTCTGCTGTAGCTTTTTCAGGTCCAGAATTCCAGTTGCCGATGACTTCTCTCTTCATGTAAATCTTGCAAATTAAGAGAGAAAAGGCATTAGAATAGCATCATAAAGTGAAATAATGATCCAAAACATAGTAAATAACAGTAGGAAAACATGATGCAAAATGGACGTATCAGTCCACAAGGCAACATGGCGCGCCCTGATGCCTTGTGTCGGTGTACAAAAGTAGGGGCTCTCCTTTTGACCCCTTTACTTGTGCACGGGCAGTCAGAGCCGCGTGCCGCAGCCACAGTCAGCAGGGCAGAGGAGGGAAGCCAGAGAGAAGCCGAAGCACAAGACAACCAAGGCCACGCCAAGACCAGAAACACAAAGAGCAAGAGGGCGAGGTGGACTCCCCCGGCAAGACCCTTGCCGGGGCGACCTCCGCAGCCCCGGCAAGAGCCTTGCCGGGGCAACTTGCCTGGCGCCAATGGAGCGCGCCTTCCTTGAGCCCAAGGGTTCCAACGCCATCAACCACATTGGGACCAAGGCTCGGAAGGCATCTCCGTGGTGGCATGCAGATCTTTGTGAAGATCATGAATACACAAGATCAGACGAGGACCAGAAGACGACGACCCCCGGCAAGATCCTAGCCGAGGAAGTCCACAAGACCCCCGGCAAGACCCTTGCCGGGGACGACCATGACGCCGCGGCAAGACCCTTGCCAGGACCCCGACAAGACCCTTGCCGAGGACACCAGCGGAGCCGCAGCCAGGCCCACGCCTACCAAGACACCACCGCTGTCCCATGCAGCTGCTAGCTCAACCAGCTGGGCAGGCACCTGCATGGCGACTATCGGCCTCTACACCGACCCAGCAAGCACCTGCGTGGTGGCATGCAGATCTTCGTGAAGGCTCCACCACCGCGCCAGCCCAGCAGCCAGCCAATGTGGTGCCGCGATGCCTCGTCAGTTCGGACGCGTGTCGAAGCCAGGCGAGGCGGCGACAGCTGGGACGTGCTTCCTCGCCGTCCCCGATAAAGCAGAAGGGGCACGTCGGCAGCGCATTAAATGCGTTTGTCCGACGGTGCCAGAGGATAGACTCATCCACTGTATGCCTTTCCACCTCCTGTGTGCCACTGTGGCGACCCCTTTGACCTATAAAAGGAGGCCCGAGGCGACCAGGAGAAGGATTCGGATCTTTTGGGCAAGTGACACCCCGTAGCTAGCTCAAGAACACAAGAACACTAAAATACATCCACCAAAGCAGGACTAGGGTATTACCCATCTTCGCGGCCTGAACCTGGGTAAACGATCCGTGTGCTTCCTGTCAGACCCGCTCGTTGCACAACCCCGCGCCTGACAACCATAGAAGGGATCCCAGTGATTCCATAGGTGTCCCCCCCCCCCCCCCCCCCCCCCCCCCCCCCCCCCCCCCCCCCCCCCCCCCCCCCCCCCCCCCCCCCCCCCCCCCCCCCCCCCCCCCCCCCCCCCCCCCCCCCCCCCCCCCCCCCCCCCCCCCCCCCCCCCCCCCCCCCCCCCCCCCCCCCCCCCCCCCCCCCCCCCCCCCCCCCCCCCCCCCCCCCCCCCCCCCCCCCCCCCCCCCCCCCCCCCCCCCCCCCCCCCCCCCCCCCCCCCCCCCCCCCCCCCCCCCCCCCCCCCCCCCCCCCCCCCCCCCCCCCCCCCCCCCCCCCCCCCCCCCCCCCCCCCCCCCCCCCCCCCCCCCCCCCCCCCCCCCCCCCCCCCCCCCCCCCCCCCCCCCCCCCCCCCCCCCCCCCCCCCCCCCCCCCCCCCCCCCCCCCCCCCCCCCCCCCCCCCCCCCCCCCCCCCCCCCCCCCCCCCCCCCCCCCCCCCCCCCCCCCCCCCCCCCCCCCCCCCCCCCCCCCCCCCCCCCCCCCCCCCCCCCCCCCCCCCCCCCCCCCCCCCCCCCCCCCCCCCCCCCCCCCCCCCCCCCCCCCCCCCCCCCCCCCCCCCCCCCCCCCCCCCCCCCCCCCCCCCCCCCCCCCCCCCCCCCCCCCCCCCCCCTGTTCTTCCTATAGTGGTGTCATGTGAATGTCGACTACATGACACTTCACCATGTTTGGGCCTAGGGGAAGGCATTGGGGAGTAATATGTAGATGATGGGTTGCGAGAGTGACAGAAGCTTAAACCCTAGTTTATGCATTATTCCGTAAGGGACTGATTTGAATCGTTATGTTTCATGGGTTAGATTTATCTTAATTCTTCTTTCATAGTTGAGGATGCTTGCAAGAGGGGGTAATCATAAGAGGGTTGCTTGTTCAAGTAAGAACAACACGCTAGCACTGGTCCACCCACACATCAACTTATCAAAGTAATGAACACGAATCAACTAAACATGATGAACCTGACTAGACGAGAATTCCCATGTGTTCTCGATAATTCTTTGCTTAATATAACAGAATTTTTTGGCTTTTTCTTTGCTATAAAAAGGACTGGGCCACCTTTCTACACCTTTGTTACTATTGTTACTTATTACGAATCACCTTGCTATCAAACTATCTGCTACTACTGTTTACAACACTTGTAGAGAATACCTTGCTGAAAACCACTTATCATTTCCTTCCGCTCCTCGTTGGGTATGACACTCTTACTTATTGAAAGGACTATGATTGATCCCCTATACTTGTGGGTCATCAAGACTCTTTTCTGGCGCTGTTTTCGGGGAGTGAAACACCCTTTGGTAAGTGGGATTTGGTAAGGAAATATTTTTATTACGTGCTGAAAAGATTACTATTACTTGTCACAATGGAAAGTAATCCTTTGAGGGGCTTGTTTGAGGTATCTTCACCTCGACCAAAAGTGGTAAGAGTTGTTCCTCAACCTACTGAAGCTACTGAAAATATGTACTATGAAATTCCTTCGGGTATTATGGAGAAACTACTTGCCAATCAATATCTTGGAGATGGAACAATGCATCCTGATATGCCCTTGATATATATATAGACGAAATTTGTGGATTGTTTAAGCTTGCAGGTTTATCAGAGGATGGAGTTAAGAAGAAAGTGTTTCCCTTCACTGGTACGCGTCGGTGCTATACAAACGGTTTTTAACCCCTTTCCGCGATGGCATTGGAACCGTCGCCAAGTGAGTGTGGGCGATAGGGGGGTCCTTCCCACACGACCTAGAAACCCCCCCCCCCCCCCCCCCCCCCCCCCCCCCCCCCCCCCCCCCCCCCCCCCCCCCCCCCCCCCCCCCCCCCCCCCCCCCCCCCCCCCCCCCCCCCCCCCCCCCCCCCCCCCCCCCCCCCCCCCCCCCCCCCCCCCCCCCCCCCCCCCCCCCCCCCCCCCCCCCCCCCCCCCCCCCCCCCCCCCCCCCCCCCCCCCCCCCCCCCCCCCCCCCCCCCCCCCCCCCCCCCCCCCCCCCCCCCCCCCCCCCCCCCCCCCCCCCCCCCCCCCCCCCCCCCCCCCCCCCCCCCCCCCCCCCCCCCCCCCCCCCCCCCCCCCCCCCCCCCCCCCCCCCCCCCCCCCCCCCCCCCCCCCCCCCCCCCCCCCCCCCCCCCCCCCCCCCCCCCCCCCCCCCCCCCCCCCCCCCCCCCCCCCCCCCCCCCCCCCCCCCCCCCCCCCCCCCCCCCCCCCCCCCCCCCCCCCCCCCCCCCCCCCCCCCCCCCCCCCCCCCCCCCCCCCCCCCCCCCCCCCCCCCCCCCCCCCCCCCCCCCCCCCCCCCCCCCCCCCCCCCCCCCCCCCCCCCCCCCCCCCCCCCCCCCCCCCCCCCCCCCCCCCCCCCCCCCCCCCCCCCCCCCCCCCCCCCCCCCCCCCCCCCCCCCCCCCCCCCCCCCCCCCCCCCCCCCCCCCCCCCCCCCCCCCCCCCCCCCCCCCCCCCCCCCCCCCCCCCCCCCCCCCCCCCCCCCCCCCCCCCCCCCCCCCCCCCCCCCCCCCCCCCCCCCCCCCCCCCCCCCCCCCCCCCCCCCCCCCCCCCCCCCCCCCCCCCCCCCCCCCCCCCCCCCCCCCCCCCCCCCCCCCCCCCCCCCCCCCCCCCCCCCCCCCCCCCCCCCCCCCCCCCCCCCCCCCCCCCCCCCCCCCCCCCCCCCCCCCCCCCCCCCCCCCCCCCCCCCCCCCCCCCCCCCCCCCCCCCCCCCCCCCCCCCCCCCCCCCCCCCCCCCCCCCCCCCCCCCCCCCCCCCCCCCCCCCCCCCCCCCCCCCCCCCCCCCCCCCCCCCCCCCCCCCCCCCCCCCCCCCCCCCCCCCCCCCCCCCCCCCCCCCCCCCCCCCCCCCCCCCCCCCCCCCCCCCCCCCCCCCCCCCCCCCCCCCCCCCCCCCCCCCCCCCCCCCCCCCCCCCCCCCCCCCCCCCCCCCCCCCCCCCCCCCCCCCCCCCCCCCCCCCCCCCCCCCCCCCCCCCCCCCCCCCCCCCCCCCCCCCCCCCCCCCCCCCCCCCCCCCCCCCCCCCCCCCCCCCCCCCCCCCCCCCCCCCCCCCCCCCCCCCCCCCCCCCCCCCCCCCCCCCCCCCCCCCCCCCCCCCCCCGGCATGTGTAATTAGTCACCGAGCCGGACACGTTGTATATGAGCCGGCCGGGACTCCATGAGCCGCTGGGCGTCAACCTGTGTATATAAAGGGACGACCCGGCGGTGGCTTAGGGCAAGAAACAAGAGATCGAAAGCTAGGTCAAGAGTATTCGCTCCCTGGTAATCGAAACCCAAGCAATACCACCTCAAACTGGATTAGGCCTTTACCTTCACCGCAAGGGGCCGAACCAGTATAAACTCCCTGTGTCCTTTGTCCCGTTTAACCCCTTTAAGCTAACCTCGTTGCAATGGCTCCACGACTAAGTCCTTCTGCTAGGACATCTGCCGTGACAATTCCACGACAGTTGGCGCCCACCGTGGGGCCAACGCACGATGGTTTCGAGTTCTTACAGAGCAGCTTTGAAGGGATCAAGGGATACGTTGTGGGCCAGATGACGAAGAGTCATCGCGGCAAGCTCTACATCGACGATGCAGGCTGGGGCCCTGAGGCCGGCTCAATCTAGTACGGGTACCGGGTCCCCTTCGGCAGAATCCACGTCTTCATCGGCAAGATCAGTGAACCGGGCCCTGAGCCGGACATCTGCACCGACATCATCGAGACGGCTCAGCGTGCACGACCTGCCCGAGTTCAGCCCGCCGTGAAACGCGCCTTCGTTGGGTTTATCCATGGGGCGGAATTTGACGATCTATCTGTGTCTGGCGGTGAGACGGTCATCTACTCTGATGGTGAGTCACCCACAGGCGAAACTGAGTCATTGTATCAACTGCAAGACGGTCGGCTTGGGGGCTATTCCGATGGCGACAGTATTCCGAACCCCTATGAGCCGTCGAATAGGGTCGCGATTTTCATGGACGGTACACAGCCAGGGCAGGATTCTATGACTGCAGCAGCAATGATCTCTGGGTCAGCAACGGCAACGGCTGCCGGGGCAGGAGGCCCTGTGCACCTGCCGGCTCAGGTCTTGTCTGACTTGTTGGACACTCTGACAACATTGTTAATGGCGGAGGTTAACCCGGCAAATCAAACTCAGCATAACGCGGAGGTTGCAAAATTGCGTGATGAGATAGCACAGTCTAAGGAGGACCTGAACGTAGAGAATGCCAGGATGGCCATGGAGCGGGCTGCTCTGGATGCTCAGGTGCAACAAATTCAGGTAGAGTCTTTCCGGCTCACGATGGATCAGAACGCCTCAAACGAGGTCATGAGAAGGAGGCACCAGAGTCATTTGCCCCTGGTTTATGATGCAAGGAACCTCTTCAACACGCCTGGAGCGGGGACCAATAACCCACCGGAGATAAACCGGGTTGAAGCGCCTGGGGCTGGAGCGCCGGCTCAGCCGCGCACGACGGAGCCACCCCGTTTGAATACTACTCCGCCTCAGTATGTATCGACGCTGCTGGGTCATTATTCTAACCCTTTGGATAATATGATTGATGCGGCGACGCGGATGGAGCTCTACCAGTTGAAGGCGAATCGCCGGCAGCAATGGAAATACGACGAGCCAGAGAACTGCTTCAGACGGCTGTGGCCCAACAGGCGGCTTATTCATACAGCCAGGATCGTATCCACTCAACACCACGTCCAAGCAGGAGTTATAGCAGGCATATTGATGAGCCGGCCATGTCAAGCAGTGGACGATACCGCAATCAGCCTCGTAGACCTGACCCGCTGCACGCTGGTAATGATGTCCAGGCTTTGGTGGACCAGGGCAGAGCACGTCAGGAGGCTGAGCTGGCGGCTCAGCAAGCGGCTCATCAACATTCTCCGGGTTATCCGACAACTTCGGTGGAGATAGGCGTGACCTCCAGAACCTTGGGTGTACCATGGTTAGTGCCATCTCTACGTAACGTGCGTTTGCCCAAGGATTTCAAGGGCCCTCGTAAGGTGCCTAACTACACAGTAGATCAGCCCCCTGAAGCTTGGGTTGAAAGTTATGAGATGGCAATGGAACTGTTGGATGTTGGCGATGCTGCATGCGCTAAGTATTTCACTATGACCCCCCCCCCCCCCCCCCCCCCCCCCCCCCCCCCCCCCCCCCCCCCCCCCCCCCCCCCCCCCCCCCCCCCCCCCCCCCCCCCCCCCCCCCCCCCCCCCCCCCCCCCCCCCCCCCCCCCCCCCCCCCCCCCCCCCCCCCCCCCCCCCCCCCCCCCCCCCCCCCCCCCCCCCCCCCCCCCCCCCCCCCCCCCCCCCCCCCCCCCCCCCCCCCCCCCCCCCCCCCCCCCCCCCCCCCCCCCCCCCCCCCCCCCCCCCCCCCCCCCCCCCCCCCCCCCCCCCCCCCCCCCCCCCCCCCCCCCCCCCCCCCCCCCCCCCCCCCCCCCCCCCCCCCCCCCCCCCCCCCCCCCCCCCCCCCCCCCCCCCCCCCCCCCCCCCCCCCCCCCCCCCCCCCCCCCCCCCCCCCCCCCCCCCCCCCCCCCCCCCCCCCCCCCCCCCCCCCCCCCCCCCCCCCCCCCCCCCCCCCCCCCCCCCCCCCCCCCCCCCCCCCCCCCCCCCCCCCCCCCCCCCCCCCCCCCCCCCCCCCCCCCCCCCCCCCCCCCCCCCCCCCCCCCCCCCCCCCCCCCCCCCCCCCCCCCCCCCCCCCCCCCCCCCCCCCCCCCCCCCCCCCCCCCCCCCCCCCCCCCCCCCCCCCCCCCCCCCCCCCCCCCCCCCCCCCCCCCCCCCCCCCCCCCCCCCCCCCCCCCCCCCCCCCCCCCCCCCCCCCATTATGAGAGAATACAGAAATTCAAAAAAAATTCAGAACAATCATGGGCCGGACGGTGGCTCAGGACCGGCTCTCATGGTCCGGGTTACGGTGGTGGCGGTTCTAGTTCCGGTTTTCAGGGCCAAGTCAATCAGGGTGGTTTTAATCAACAGTCTAGTCAGGGGGCTCAGCAGCAGTCTGGTTATCAGAGTAACCCGAAGCAGTTGAATAGTGGGCAGTACCATGTCTTCACCACAAGTTTATGTAAGCAGGATCAGAAGCTCCATAAAAGGGCAGTGAACTCCGTTGAGCCGGCGGTTCCCCGTTACTTGCGCTGGTCTGAGCAGCCCATTGTGTGGAGTCGTGAGGACCACCCGCCCCGGGTTCATAATCCGGGTCACCTGGTGCTGGTGGTGGCGCCTTAGGTTGGGGGGTACAAGTTCACTAAGGTACTCATGGATGGAGGCAGCAACATCAATATCCTTTACTATGATACTTTCCGTCGCATGGGATTGACTGACAAAAATCTTAAACCATCCAATACTGTTTTCCATGGAGTGGTGCCAGGTAAGTCGGCATATCCTGTAGGCAAGATCGCTCTGGGGGTAGCCTTTGGGGATGAACACGATTCTAGAGCAGAAATTTTGACCTTTGAAGTTGTCAAGATCCAGAGCCCGTATCATGCTCTGTTTGGACGACCGGCTTATGCTAAGTTCATGGCAAGACCGCATTATTTTTATCTGCAGCTCAAGATGCCGGGTTACAAGGGTACCATCACGGTACATGGAAGCCGGAAGATAGCATTGGAGTGTGAAGAAGGCGACGCTGCCTATGCTGAGTCTGTCTGTGCAACAGAAGAATTGAAGTTTTACAAGGATAATGTTGACCCGGCGGACATTACATCTTTAAAGAAGCCAACTACAGAGCATGATCCAATGTTGAAGTTTAAGTCGGTAGATGACACTAAATTGATTGACTTTGTTCCTGGCGATTCATCCAAACAGTTCAACATTAGTACTAACCTGGATCCAAAATAGGAAAGCGCGCTCATCGAGTTCATCCGTGAGAACCGGGACATCTTTTCATGGAAACCTTCAGACATGCCAGGTGTACCGAGGGAACTCGCTGAGCACACTCTCAATATTGATCCAAAGTTTAAACCGATCAAGCAATTTCTTCGCCGTTTTAATGAAGAGAGGCGCAAGGCCATTGGTGAAGAAGTAGCCCGGCTCTTGGTAGCTGGGTTCATTGTTGAAGTTTTTCATCCTGAGTGGCTAGCTAACCCAGTGCTGGTGCTTAAGAAAAATGGTACTTGGCGTATGTGTGTGGATTACATAGATTTGAACAAAGCCTGTCCAGCTGATCCTTTTGCTCTTCCCCGTATTGATCAGATTATTGATGCTACGGCGGGTTGTGAGCGTTTGAGTTTTTGGATGCTTATTCTGGTTATCATCAGATCAATATGGCAGTTAAGGACCAGGAGAAGACAGCCTTTATCACTCCCTTTGGAGCCTTCTGTTATGTGTCTATGCCTTTTGGGCTCAAGAGTGCCCAGGCGACTTACCAGAGGTGTGTGCAAAATTGCCTTCATCATCAGATTGGGCGCAATGTTCATGCTTATGTGGATGATATTGTGGTGAAATCCAGGAAGAAGGAGACCCTGATAGATGATTTGAAGGATACCTTCGACAATCTCCGGGTCTACAAGATGATTCTTAACCCGGCCAAGTGTGTCTTTGGTGTGCCAGCAGGCAAGCTCTTGGGTTTTCTGGTTTCAGAATGAGGTATTGAAGCTAACCCGGAGAAAATAAAGGCTATCACCTCTCTGGCTAAACCGGCATGTATTAATGATGTTCAGCGTTTGGCGGGTCGTATTGCAGCCTTAAGCCGGTTCATAAGCCTGTTGGGTGAGAAGGCCATCCCTCTTTACCAGATGATGAAGAAGACAGATCACTTTGTTTGGAGTGATGCTGCTAATCAGGCATTTGAGGCCTTAAAGAAACAGTTGGCTGAGCCACCGGTTCTTGCTGCTCCCATTGATAAAGAGCCTTTGTTGTTATATGTGGCTGCCAATAGCCGAGCTGTCAGTGTGGCCATTGTGGTGGAAAGGAAGGAATCAGGCAAAGAGCATCCTGTTCAGCGGCCGGTTTACTACATCAGTGAGGTGCTTATTGAGTCCAAGCAGAGGTATCCACATTGGCAGAAGCTTGTATATGGGGTGTTCATGGCTAGCCGAAATCTCAAGCAGTATTTTCTGGGTCATCCCGTCACTGTGGTTAGTTCTGCTCCTTTAGGGGATATCATTCAAAACAGGAAAGCCACAGGTCGGATAACCAAGTGGGCCATTGAGCTTGGACCTCACGGTTTGAAGTATATGCCTCGCACAGCCATCAAGTCTCAAGCACTTGTGGATTTCATCAATGATTGGACGGAGCTACAGATGCCTGAGGAGAAACCGAATAACACATATTGGACTATTCACTTTGATGGATCCAGAGAGTTGGAGGGCTCGGGGCCTGGAGTTGTTTTGACTTCCCTACGAGGTGATAAATTTTCCTATGTTCTCTGGTTGATGTTTCCTTGTACTAACAATGCAGTTGAGTATGAGGCCTTGCTCCATGGTCTTCGGATGGCTAAGGAGATGAACTTAAGCCGGGTGAGGTGTTTCGGCGACTCAGATCTGGTAGCTCAGCAAGTTTCTGGCACTTGGGATTCCAAGGATCCACTCATGGCGGCTTATCGTTGAGAGGTTGATGCTATCGCGGGTCATTTCAAAGGTTATCAGGTTGAACATGTTGATCACAGGAAAAATGAGACGGGTGATGCTTTGAACCGGTTAGGGTCCCAGCGTAAGCCGGTGCCACCTAACACTTTCCTGGATATTCTGCATAACCCTTCAGTCAAATTGCCTACAGAGGAGGATCTTGCTATTCCTGACCCAGAAGCACAACTGGTGGCGGCTCTTCATGCTATTCCTGATTGGACAGTTCCATATTCGGCTTATATGACCCGAGGCGAGTTACCTGAGGATGAAACTTTGGCAAGGCAGATAACCCGGCGGTCCAAGTCAATGACTATTGTCAATGGAGAGTTGCATCATCGCAGTGTCACAGGGGCGTTTCAACATTGCGTTTCTCCTGAGGAAGGCTGTGAAATTTTACGAGAGATTCATGAAGGAGATTGTGGTCATCATGCCGGCTCCAAGTCTCTCATGGCCAAGGCTTTCCGTCATGGATTTTATTGGCTGACGGCTCATGCTGATGCAGAAGATTTGGTCAGTAAATGTGATGGTTGCCAGAAATTTTCATGACGAGCGCATGTGCTGGCTCAAGAATTAAGGATGATTCCAATTGCTTGGCCATTTGCAGTTTGGGGGCTTGATATGGTTGGGCCTTTCAAAAGATCCATGGATAAAAAGACCCACCTTTGTGTGGCGGTTGACAAGTTTACAAAGTGGGTTGAAGCAGAGCCGGTTAGTAAGTGTGACGCGGCGACGGCGGTACAATTCATCAAAAAGGTGATTTTCCATTTTGGCTTTCCCCATAGCATTATCCCCCCCCCCCCCCCCCCCCCCCCCCGTTGATGGACTCACTATTCTTCCAAGCCTTCCGCTGTTATCGTATTAGATGGCCTTAAGCCATATTTATCATACTTATTCTCTTTTGAGATATTCGTTGTAATAAGTGTGTGATTGCCACTCTGTTATAAATCCTCCATTTGTACTGTGCGTGTCAGCATTACTGATCCAGGGATGACACTGGTGCACAGCAGCACAGACTGTTTGAGGTCTGGTCGCTACAATGGGTTATACGCATTTCTTCATGGTTTACGGAGCCGAGGCGGTTCTCCCTAGCGACATCCGTCATGACTCGCCTCGTGTGGCGGCTTATGTTGAGGCGGACAATGAACAAGCGTGTCAGGATGCTCTTGACTTGTTGGACGAACAGCATGACGTAGCAGCAGCTCGCTCGGCGATTTACCAACAAGACTTGCGCCGCTATCACAGCCGCCGGGTTAAGTCCAGAACCTTTCAGGAAGGTGACTTGGTGCTCCGGCTCATCCAGGATCAAACAGATGCACACAAGTTATCCCCACCTTAGGAAGGGCCCTTTGTGGTCAGCAAGAACTTGCACAATGGGTCATACTACCTCATCGATGTTCGAGAGCACAAAGATTCACGTAGTCGGAGGAGGATACCCGCTGGCCGTGGAATATCGCTCATCTTCGGCCTTATTACACTTGAGCCACCGGCTCTCATAATGTACATACTTCCGTGACAATGTATATATTATGATAAATAATAAAGTAGGACCTCCATCCTTTTTCCCCTCAAAGGTAAATGTGTCATTGTTATTTTCATTATAATATCACATGATCACTTGGGGGCTGATCCGGCTTACGATCGTATTCGAATCTAGCCGTTAAATATTATGATTGCTAGGGGGCTTCCTGTTCAAACATAGGTCGTATTCGAACCAAAGAGAACATAGCTGTCGACACCCTTTTGATCGGCACACTGCCGAGCTCACTGGGGAGTTTCTTGGTCATATTTGAATCATAGCTCAACCCCCTTTGGGAACCGACGTGGATCGTATTCGAATCAGCGTCGTTAAACAACTCTCCAGGTCATTTGGGGGCTTCCTGTTCAAACATAGGTCGTATTCGAACCAAAGAGGACATAGCTGTCGGTACCCTCTTGATCGGCAACGCCAAAGCCACTGGGGGCTATATGATCGTATTCGAATCTTAGCTTAACCCCTTTGGGACGGTTTTCTGGTCGTATTCGAATCAGAAGCCTCCAAATTTTTGAAGTCTCTTTTTGCAAACAAGTTTTTGGATTTTACTGGAAGTTCTTTTGATCATGTCTAAAGTGTTCAAGGGTGGTTCCTATTGAATCTCATCACCATGTTACTTTAATAAATTTTGTTGGGTTAATGATGATACTTAATTGGGATTGAGATGCTGTCAACCATCTCAATGTTTAACAACCACCATGATAGTTAAATAAAATTTATTCCTTTGAAGTAGGGAAAAACTGGCTTTTCGCAAAACTGTAACCATAGAGCTTTCTACCAGCCATATATGCATGTAGTATATTATTATGTTCATTACTCTCTATGTGTTACATTGCCAGCATATTCCATGTGCTGGCCCGTTTTCGGGCTGCAACGTTTCATGTTGCAGACTTTTCAGACGACGAGTAACCCCCCCCCCCCCCCCCCCCCCCCCCCCCCCCCCCCCCCCCCCCCCCCCCCCCCCCCCCCCCCCCCCCCCCCCCCCCCCCCCCCCCCCCCCCCCCCCCCCCCCCCCCCCCCCCCCCCCCCCCCCCCCCCCAGTCCAAAAGGTGAGGCATTGTTTTTGAGACATAACCATGAGCCGCCTAAGAAATCAAAGGTGCTTGTTGGGTTGAAGCTTCCGGCTCATCCCTCTCCGCTCCTCCAGCTGTTTCCATGTCCTGGAAGGTTGATGATTTCCAGTCAATGCCACTCAAGGCTTCAAATTGAGCTTCATCATCAATTAACCCGGCCGGGTCAACTTCAGGGGCGAAGGTATGCTTACGAGTCGGAGGAATCAGGCTGACTGCTTCATAATGAGCCCCCCCCCCCCCCCCCCCCCCCCCCCCCCCCCCCCCCCCCCCCCCCCCCCCCCCCCCCCCCCCCCCCCCCCCCCCCCCCCCCCCCCCCCCCCCCCCCCCCCCCCCCCCCCCCCCCCCCCCCCCCCCCCCCCCCCCCCCCCCCCCCCCCCCCCCCCCCCCCCCCCCCCCCGGTAGAAACGCCTTGGCCCGGCTTAGAGCGGCTATGGCTCCGGCTCTTGCAGAAGCTCGTCTTAACTCTTGGAAGCGTTGAGGAAGCACGGCAAGCCGCCTGAGTACATCCGCCAGATGAGTGCCCCCCCCCCCCCCCCCCCCCCCCCCCCCCCCCCCCCCCCCCCCCCCCCCCCCCCCCCCCCCCCCCCCCCCCCCCTTCAGCTTGGTCAGCATGTTCTGGTTGAGATTGGAACTCCTGGGACCTGCATTACAAAGTCAGGTGAGCTGATGGCAATTGAGATACTTATGGGAAATGAACGATGTAAACTAGTTAGAAACTTACAGAGTAACTTACCAAAGATTGCGGAGACCATCTGAGATACATGGCGTTTTAAGCCGGATAGCTCGGCCGTTCTTTCAGTAAGAGTGGCCTCCGCTTGTTCGGCCCGGCTGAGCAAAGCAGTTTCTTCATCTGCCCAGGCTTTTCTTTCTGCTTCAAACTTTTTCTTCAGTTTCTCTTGTGCAGATACACTGAATTCAAATTTGGAGTTGGCCTTTTGGGTTTCACTTTCCTGAGTCTTCAGGCGGTTCTTTAGATCAGAGATTTCCGATTCAAATTTCTTACAGGCGGCCTGTACAAATTCCGGGTTACAGTTAGGGTGATTATAATGCAACATTAAGTCCCAAGCACTTTGCAAGCAAAGACACTTGGCACTTGGGGGCTAATGTATGCTGAAAAGCTCTATTTACAGTGCCGGTTCATGAAAATAAGTCCCAAGCACTTTGCAGGCAAAGGTACTTGGCACTTGGGGGCTAATGTGTAAAGTTGCTCAACTACTTGATTAAAATAAGGTAAGGACCGGTTCAACTATGCTGTTTAACCCGGCCCTTGAGTGTTACCAGGTAAGCCGGTTTTCTTGCAGTGATTATTAAGCCGGTATTAAGTCTACAACATATTTCATCATAAGTAATAGACTTGGGGGCTGGCATGGTAAGGATAACTATGGAATAAGCAAGAGAGTCATACCTCAGACTTTTGCTGTATTTGCTTCACCATATCAATTTCCAGGTCCCGGCTGTTGTGCACTTGATTAACCCCCCCCCCCCCCCCCCCCCCCCCCCCCCCCCCCCCCCCCCCCCCCCCCCCCCCCCCCCCCCCCCCCCCCCCCCCCCCCCCCCCCCCCCCCCCCCCCCCCCCCCCCCCCCCCCCCCCCCCCCCCCCCCCCCCCCCCCCCCCCCCCCCCCCCCCCCCCCCCCCCCCCCCCCCCCCCCCCCCCCCCCCCCCCCCCCCCCCCCCCCCCCCCCCCCCCCCCCCCCCCCCCCCCCCCCCCCCCCCCCCCCCCCCCCCCCCCCCCCCCCCCCCCCCCCCCCCCCCCCCCCCCCCCCCCCCCCCCCCCCCCCCAGTTGGTGCAGACGGCGGCTCATGAGCAGAAGCATCAGGTTCAGTCAGGACCGGCTCTTCGGCCGGCTTATTTTTCTTCGCCCTCTTGCTGGGCTTTACTTGTACACTGAAAGTCAAAGGGTTAGTGCAAAAACGGGGGGGGCACAAAGTAAGCTGATCATCATTACCCGGGTGCGGTCTTGAAGGCCGGCAAGCTAGACTGCATTGAGTCGCCGGAGGAAGGTGAAGTTCCCTGGTAGTTTGAATCAGAAGAATTGAGTGGTTGACGAGTGACGCCCGCCAAAGGATGAGGGGGGGGGGGGGGGGGGGGGGGGGGGGGGGGGGGGGGGGGGGGGGGGGGGGGGGGGGGGGGGGGGGGGGGGGGGGGGGGGGGGGGGGGGGGGGGGGGGGGGGGGGGGGGGGGGGGGGGGGGGATTGAGGATCTTGATAAGCTAAAGGATGTGAAAATCTTACTTTCCGGGTTACTCTTCGGACTTTCAGTCTTGGCAAGGGCTCCGAGTCGGAGGAAAGTATAGTTACCTCTTCAATCACCGGGTTACTCGCTGGGGGGGGGGGGGGGGGGGGGGGGGATGTTTAAAAAAGGATCCTAAAGAATCAAGGGCTACCTCTGACTCGGAGGTGTCTTCCAGGTGAAGCAGGTCCGAGGCGCTAGGCTTACTCCCCTTCTTGCGGGGAGCGGCTCTCCTGGCGGCTTTTTTAACCTTCCTGGCTTTCTTAGCAGCTTCATGGTCATATATGAC
>JAAAWM010011064.1:30000-60801 GCA_036873465.1 Thinopyrum obtusiflorum | reverse complement strand
CATGTAGTTCAAATTTGAATTATGCACATAAATGCATTGAAAACTCAGTTAACGCATAAAAATGTCCAAACGAACCTCGAAAAATCATAAAAATTCACACAACACTCCTGTTGTTCTATGTTGACACGAGAAAAAATTGAAAGCAATAAGAGGCAATGGGTATCGTTTCGTCCCCAAAGGTGGGACGTTCCCTACCGAAAACCATCATGCTTGTTGTGAGAAGCTCCGGTTTGTGAGAAGCATATACCCAAACCTGCCCCAAATGGGACAAAATTTGTACCACGACATGTTGATGCCGCTCCATGATAGCATGCCAAGTTTCATGAATTTCAGACGAGTTTTGGATTTACTAGAATTTAAAAACCAGGAATCTCAATGTTTTGCCGGCAATCAACGGTGCCCTGATGTTTGAAATTCATTCCCATTTCTTGCATGGGACCTAAGCATGCATCCAAGGACACAAATTTGTGTTGGGGAACGTAGTAATAATTCAAAATTTTCCTACGTGTCACCAAGATCAATCAAGGAGATACTAGCAACGAGAGAGAGGGAGTGCATCTTCATACCCTTGAAGATCGCTAAGCGGAAGCGTTACAAGGAACGCGGATGATAGAGTGGTACTCGCGGCGATTCAAATCGCGGGAGATCCGATCTAGCGCCGAACGGACGACGCCTCCGCATTCAACACATGTACAGCCCGGGGACGTCTCCTCCTTCTTGATCCATCAAAAGGAGAGGAGAAGTTGAGGGAGAGCTCCGGAAGCACGACGGCATGGTGGTGGAGCTTGCAATTCTTCGGCAGGGCTTCGCCAAGCACTACGGAGGAGGAGGAGGTGTTGGAGAGGGGGAGGGCGGCGCCAGGGGAAGGGTGCGGCTGCCCTCCCACCCCCCCTCTATTTATAGGGTGAAGGGAGAGGGGGCCGGCCCCCTTTAGATGCATCTAGAGGGGGGGGGACGGCCAAGGGGGGACTTGCCCCCCAAGTTTGGTGGGAGGCGCCTCCACCCCCTAGGGTTTCCAACCCTAGGCGCCTTGGGCCCTAGGGGGGGCGCACCAGCCCACTAGGGGGCTGGTTCCCACCCTTGTTCAGCCCATTAAGTCCCCCGAGGCAGGTGGCCCCACCCGGTGGACCCCCGGACACCTTTCGGTGGTCCCGGTACAATACCGATAACTCCCGAAACAATTCCGGCGACTGAAACTGGACTTCCCATATATAGATCTTCACCTCTGGACCATTCCGGAACTCCTCGTGATGTCCGAGATCTCATCCGGGACTCTGAACAACCTTCGGTAACCACATACTATTTCCCATAACAACTCTAGCGTCACCGAACCTTAAGTGTGTAGACCCTACGGGTTCGGGAACCATGAAGACATGACCGAGACATCTCTCCGGCTAATAACCAACAGCGGGATCTGGATACCCATGTTGGCTCCCACATGTTCCACGATGATCTCATCGGATGATCCACGATGTCGGGGATTCAATCAACCCCGTATGCAATTCCCTTTGTCTATCGGTATGTTACTTGCCCGAGATTCGATCGTCGGTATCCCCATACCTTGTTCAATCTCGTTACCGGCAAGTCTCTTTACTCATTCCGTAACGCATGATCCTGTGACCAACTCCTTAGTCACATTGAGCTCATTATGATGATGCATTACCGAGTGGGCCCAGAGATACCTCTCCGTCATACGGAGTGACAAATTCCAGTCTTGATTCGTGCCAACCCAACAGACACTTTCGGAGATACCTGTAGTGTACCTTTATAGCCACCCAGTTACGTTGTGACGTTTGGTACACCCAAAGCATTCCTACGGTATCCAGGAGTTGCACAATCTCATGGTCTAAGGAAACGATACTTGACATTAGAAAAGCTCTAGCAAAACGAACTACACGATCTTGTGCTACGCTTAGGATTGGGTCTTGTCCATCACATCATTCTCCCAATGATGTGATCCCGTTATCAATGACATCCAATGTCCATGGCCAGGAAACCATGACCATCTATTGATCAACGAGCTAGTCAACTAGAGGCTTACTAGGGACACATTACGATCTATGTATTCACACATGCATTACGGTTTCCGGTTAATACAATTATAGCATGAACAATAGACAATTATCATGAACAAGGAAATATAATAATAACCAATTCATTATTGCCTCTAGGGCATATTTCCAACAGTCTCCCACTTGCACTAGAGTCAGGGGGGGGGGGGGGGGGGGGGGGGGGGGGGGGGGGGGGGGGGGGGGGGGGGGGGGGGGGGGGGGGGGGGGGGGGGGGGGGGGGGGGGGGGGGGGGGGGGGGGGGGGGGGGGGGGGGGGGGGGGGGGGGGGGGGGGGGGGGGGGGGGGGGGGGGGGGGGGGGGGGGGGGGGGGGGGGGGGGGGGGGGGGGGGGGGGGGGGGGGGGGGGGGGGGGGGGGGGGGGGGGGGGGGGGGGGGGGGGGGGGGGGGGGGGGGGGGGGGGGGGGGGGGGGGGGGGGGGGGGGGGGGGGGGGGGGGGGGGGGGGGGGGGGGGGGGGGGGGGGGGGGGGGGGGGGGGGGGGGGGGGGGGGGGGGGGGGGGGGGGGGGGGGGGGGGGGGGGGGGGGGGGGGGGGGGGGGGGGGGGGGGGGGGGGGGGGGGGGGGGGGGGGGGGGGGGGGGGGGGGGGGGGGGGGGGGGGGGGGGGGGGGGGGGGGGGGGGGGGGGGGGGGGGGGGGGGGGGGGGGGGGGGGGGGGGGGGGGGGGGGGGGGGGGGGGGGGGGGGGGGGGGGGGGGGGGGGGGGGGGGGGGGGGGGGGGGGGGGGGGGGGGGGGGGGGGGGGGGGGGGGGGGGGGGGGGGGGGGGGGGGGGGGGGGGGGGGGGGGGGGGGGGGGGGGGGGGGGGGGGGGGGGGGGGGGGGGGGGGGGGGGGGGGGGGGGGGGGGGGGGGGGGGGGGGGGGGGGGGGGGGGGGGGGGGGGGGGGGGGGGGGGGGGGGGGGGGGGGGGGGGGGGGGGGGGGGGGGGGGGGGGGGGGGGGGGGGGGGGGGGGGGGGGGGGGGGGGGGGGGGGGGGGGGGGGGGGGGGGGGGGGGGGGGGGGGGGGGGGGGGGGGGGGGGGGGGGGGGGGGGGGGGGGGGGGGGGGGGGGGGGGGGGCTGGAGCACGCTTGCGTGGTCCATAGATGGATCTGGTTTCGCCCTCCTTTTGATGCGAGCCCTCGCGTAGACCGCGTATTGGCTTATGTGCGGCGTTGCTTGCCGCTTTATGTTGGCCGTGAGGTCGTCTATCCGGCCAGATGGCTGTTTTAATTTTTGGTTGTGGGGGGTCTAAGGCCTCCTCATCGAATTCAGGTAGCAGGGGGGGGGGGGGGGGGGGGGGGGGGGGGGGATTGTCGCCGTACTTCGCTGCTGTGTTGAGTACTTTACTCCATCTGATTTGGAGTGTGTCCTGCGCAGCCTTGAGCCTTTGCTTCTGCTTTTTCAGACTCCTCGCGGTGGCAACAAGCCTTTGACGGGCATTCTGCTGCTCCGGGTGCCTGTCCGGCGTTATGTCGTCCGGACTATTATCTTTGACAGAATTGGTTTGTTTGGCGGTTTGATTCTCCGTATTGCCGTGGTCCGGCAGTGGTTCGCCCTGCTCCAACGCTGGGTCTGTATGATCGTTATTTCTGCCGAGGCGGGATTTGGGGCGGCGCTTGCGCCGCCGCTTTGACTGCTTCTCGAGGGAACAAGCCTTCGGTGCGTCCTTCCGTTCCTCGTCGTCGTCTTCTTTTGGTGTGTCCACCATGTATACGTCATATGATGAGGTGGACGTCCAGCGCCCTGTGGGCGGTGGTTCCTCTTCGCCTCCCGCATCGTCGTCCGTACCGTCGATGTCTTCGGAGTCGAAGTCGAGCATGTTGGTTGAGTCATCGACAGTGGCTATTAAGTGGGTGGTGGGTGGGCATCGAATTTCTTCGTCGTCCGCATCCCAATCCTGTTGGCCATAATCCGGGGGGGGGGGGGGGGGGGGGGGGGGGGGGGGGGGGGGGGGGGGGGGGGGGGGGGGGGGGGGGGGGGGGGGGGGGGGGGGGGGGGGGGGGGGGGGGGGGGGGGGGGGGGGGGGGGGGGGGGGGGGGGGGGGGGGGGGGGGGGGGGGGGGGGGGGGGGGGGGGGGGGGGGGGGGGGGGGGGGGGGGGGGGGGGGGGGGGGGGGGGGGGGGGGGGGGGGGGGGGGGGGGGGGGGGGGGGGGGGGGGGGGGGGGGGGGGGGGGGGGGGGGGGGGGGGGGGGGGGGGGGGGGGGGGGGGGGGGGGGGGGGGGGGGGGGGGGGGGGGGGGGGGGGGGGGGGGGGGGGGGGGGGGGGGGGGGGGGGGGGGGGGGGGGGGGGGGGGGGGGGGGGGGGGGGGGGGGGGGGGGGGGGGGGGGGGGGGGGGGGGGGGGGGGGGGGGGGGGGGGGGGGGGGGGGGGGGGGGGGGGGGGGGGGGGGGGGGGGGGGGGGGGGGGGGGGGGGGGGGGGGGGGGGGGGGGGGGGGGGGGGGGGGGGGGGGGGGGGGGGGGGGGGGGGGGGGGGGGGGGGGGGGGGGGGGGGGGGGGGGGGGGGGGGGGGGGGGGGGGGGGGGGGGGGGGGGGGGGGGGGGGGGGGGGGGGGGGGGGGGGGGGGGGGGGGGGGGGGGGGGGGGGGGGGGGGGGGGGGGGGGGGGGGGGGGGGGGGGGGGGGGGGGGGGGGGGGGGGGGGGGGGGGGGGGGGGGGGGGGGGGGGGGGGGGGGGGGGGGGGGGGGGGGGGGGGGGGGGGGGGGGGGGGGGGGGGGGGGGGGGGGGGGGGGGGGGGGGGGGGGGGGGGGGGGGGGGGGGGGGGGGGGGGGGGGGGGGGGGGGGGGGGGGGGGGGGGGGGGGGGGGGGGGGGGGGGGGGGGGGGGGGGGGGGGGGGGGGGGGGGGGGGGGGGGGGGGGGGGGGGGGGGGGGGGGGGGGGGGGGGGGGGGGGGGGGGGGGGGGGGGGGGGGGGGGGGGGGGGGGGGGGGGGGGGGGGGGGGGGGGGGGGGGGGGGGGGGGGGGGGGGGGGGGGGGGGGGGGGGGGGGGGGGGGGGGGGGGGGGGGGGGGGGGGGGGGGGGGGGGGGGGGGGGGGGGGGGGGGGGGGGGGGGGGGGGGGGGGGGGGGGGGGGGGGGGGGGGGGGGGGGGGGGGGGGGGGGGGGGGGGGGGGGGGGGGGGGGGGGGGGGGGGGGGGGGGGGGGGGGGGGGGGGGGGGGGGGGGGGGGGGGGGGGGGGGGGGGGGGGGGGGGGGGGGGGGGGGGGGGGGGGGGGGGGATTATCTGTATTTTTTAACTAAAGCTATTATCTGCCTGCTATCATTGGTTTTTGGTCTATCCACAGTTTGCTACCATCACTCTGGATTTGTGCATGCACTCCTTACATAATCTCACTATGTTTTATTCCTATGCATGTCAGTTATTGTACACAATGGAACTGAACATGTAGAGCAAAAGAGACGAGCCTTGCGTGGTAATAAAATTTCATGCAGACGTCGCTCCATGGTGGGCGCAAAGGCAGCCCCCCTCCACCCATTTCGGATCGTAATCAAGAGGAAGATAACTGTTCTGAGGGGGATTCAGAAGGAGAAGACCACTCCTATTTAACCCATGAGGTCTTCGCTCTAACTTGGCATGCTGATGTTGGTAATATCATGCATATGGTGCCTTGCATTGCTTACTGGATACATCAAATATGTCATATGCTTAGTTTAGACATGTTTTGTGTCAATGCCATCTGTTTAGTTTCTCTATCGTATATGTGAATCATGCAATGCCATCTTGTTTAGCCAGGCATCATATATGTGAATTTTGCAATGCCACCCTGGTTAGCCAGTCATCTTATATGTGAATTATATCATGCCATCATTTTTTTTATTACGTGTTAAATTTGTCAACAATTTTAGTACATTCAATTACTCTTCCTGTGCATCAGCCATTCGACACAGTCATGGAAAAAATCTGAAGTGGAAACAAGGTCTTCAGAGCAGACAATGCTATCTGACAGAGCGCATGTCTTGCTGGTTACGGATAGCTCCTCAGATGAGGATTCACAGACAGATGACCAATCCTATTTCCCCCCCGAGGTGCATGCTCTACCTTGGCAAGGTTATGTTGCTCATATCGTGTGTATGGTATCTTGCATTGCTATGTCATTTGCTTAGTTTAGACATGCTTTGTGTGAATGCCACCTGTTTAGTGTCTAATTACCATATATGTGAATTATGCGATGCCATCTTGTTGCAAGACATTACATATGTGAATTATGCAATGCTACCTTGTTGCAAGGCATTATATATGTGAATTATGCAATGCCATGCTGTTTAGCCAAGGGTCATATATGTGAATTATATCATGCCGTCCTTTTTTTGTATTTCTCGTTGCATTTGTCGACAATGTTTGTATATTCAACTGCTCTTCCTGTGCATCAGCCATTTGAATTGGTGATGGAGAAATCTGGAGTGAAAACAAGGTCTTCAGAGCAGACAATGCTACCTGCTGAAGCAGATATCTTGCTGGTTACAGATAGCTCTTCAGAGGAGGATTCAGAGGCAGATGACCAGTCCTATTATCCCCCTGAGGTGTATGCTCAAACTTGGCAGGGTTATATTACTCATATCATGCATATGTTGTATTGCAATGCTTAGTTTTTACATCATATGCACAATATTGAATGCCATCTCCTTAGTTGACACATCATATATGCGATTCCCTCTGCTCACTTGCTTAGTATATAAATCATATATTTGAATTATATCATGCCAAGATGTTTACATAGACAGCATGTATCTGAATTATGGCATGCCAACCCATTTTCTAAAGACATAATATAGTTATATCATCTCATCATGTTTACATAGTCATCATATTTTGAATTATGTCATTCTATCCTGTTTAGTTAGCCATCATACATTTGAAATTGTGTCATGCTAGCCTGTTTAATTAGCCATCATATATGTGAAATTATGTCCTGCTATTCTATTTGGTTAGACAACATAAATGTGAATTATTTCATGCCCTGTTTTCTTCCCTACTATCCATTGCACCTGTCTATCTTACAATGTCTGTACATTCAATTACTTTTCTTGTTTATCAACCATTTCAATTGGAGGGGGTGATGGCAGTATCTGTGGGAGTAAAAACACGGTCTTCAGAAAAGATTGTGCTACCTGTCGATGCAGATAGAACCATGGTTGTGCTTGCCCAAGAACCAACCCCACCACACATAACTCAGACTCACGCAGATTGTACCCCTACCCAGTTGGACAGAGAACCATCTACACCCCTTCTAACCCCAACCCCAGCAGATAGTAACCCCCCCCCCCCCCCCCCCCCCCCCCCCCCCCCCCCCCCCCCCCCCCCCCCCCCCCCCCCCCCCCCCCCCCCCCCCCCCCCCCCCCCCCCCCCCCCCCCCCCCCCCCCCCCCCCCCCCCCCCCCCCCCCCCCCCCCCCCCCCCCCCCCCCCCCCCCCCCCCCCCCCCCCCCCCCCCCCCCCCCCCCCCCCCCCCCCCCCCCCCCCCCCCCCCCCCCCCCCCCCCCCCCCCCCCCCCCCCCCCCCCCCCCCCCCCCCCCCCCCCCCCCCCCCCCCCCCCCCCCCCCCCCCCCCCCCCCCCCCCCCCCCCCCCCCCCCCCCCCCCCCCCCCCCCCCCCCCCCCCCCCCCCCCCCCCCCCCCCCCCCCCCCCCCCCCCCCCCCCCCCCCCCCCCCCCCCCCCCCCCCCCCCCCCCCCCCCCCCCCCCCCCCCCCCCCCCCCCCCCCCCCCCCCCCCCCCCCCCCCCCCCCCCCCCCCCCCCCCCCCCCCCCCCCCCCCCCCCCCCCCCCCCCCCCCCCCCCCCCCCCCCCCCCCCCCCCCCCCCCCCCCCCCCCCCCCCCCCCCCCCCCCCCCCCCCCCCCCCCCCCCCCCCCCCCCCCCCCCCCCCCCCCCCCCCCCCCCCCCCCCCCCCCCCCCCCCCCCCCCCCCCCCCCCCCCCCCCCCCCCCCCCCCCCCCCCCCCCCCCCCCCCCCCCCCCCCCCCCCCCCCCCCCCCCCCCCCCCCCCCCCCCCCCCCCCCCCCCCCCCCCCCCCCCCCCCCCCCCCCCCCCCCCCCCCCCCCCCCCCCCCCCCCCCCCCCCCCCCCCCCCCCCCCCCCCCCCCCCCCCCCCCCCCCCCCCCCCCCCCCCCCCCCCCCCCCCCCCCCCCCCCCCCCCCCCCCCCCCCCCCCCCCCCCCCCCCCCCCCCCCCCCCCCCCCCCCCCCCCCCCCCCCCCCCCCCCCCCCCCCCCCCCCCCCCCCCCCCCCCCCCCCCCCCCCCCCCCCCCCCCCCCCCCCCCCCCCCCCCCCCCCCCCCCCCCCCCCCCCCCCCCCCCCCCCCCCCCCCCCCCCCCCCCCCCCCCCCCCCCCCCCCCCCCCCCCCCCCCCCCCCCCCCCCCCCCCCCCCCCCCCCCCCCCCCCCCCCCCCCCCCCCCTGCGTATGGTATCTTGCATTGCTATGTCATTTGCTTAGTTTAGACTTTAGACATGCTTTGTGTGAATGCCACTTGTTTAGTGTCTAATTACCATATATGTGAATTATGCAATGCCATCTTCTTGCAAGACATTATATATGTGAATTATGCAATGCTATATTGTTGCAAGGCATTATATATGTGAATTATGCAATGCCATGTTGCTTAGCCAAGCGTCATATATGTGAATTATATCATGCCGTCCTTTTTTTTTGTATTTCTCGTTGCATTTGTCGACAATGTTTGTATATTCAATTGCTCTTCCTGTGCATCAGCCATTTGAATTGGTGATGGAGAAATCTGGAGTGAAAACAAGGTCTTCAGAGCAGATAATGCTACCTGCTGAAGCAGATATCTTGCTGGTTACAGATAGCTCTTCAGAGGAGGATTCAGAGGCAGATGGCCAGTCCTATTATCCCCCTGAGGTGTATGCTCAAACTTGGCAGGGTTATATTACTCATAGCATGCATATGTTGTATTGCAATGCTTAGTTTTTAAATCATATACACAATATTGAATGCCATCTCCTTAGTTGACACATCATATATGCGCCCCCCCCCCCCCCCCCCCCCCCCCCCCCCCCCCCCCCCCCCCCCCCCCCCCCCCCCCCCCCCCCCCCCCCCCCCCCCCCCCCCCCCCCCCCCCCCCCCCCCCCCCCCCCCCCCCCCCCCCCCCCCCCCCCCCCCCCCCCCCCCCCCCCCCCCCCCCCCCCCCCCCCCCCCCCCCCCCCCCCCCCCCCCCCCCCCCCCCCCCCCCCCCCCCCCCCCCCCCCCCCCCCCCCCCCCCCCCCCCCCCCCCCCCCCCCCCCCCCCCCCCCCCCCCCCCCCCCCCCCCCCCCCCCCCCCCCCCCCCCCCCCCCCCCCCCCCCCCCCCCCCCCCCCCCCCCCCCCCCCCCCCCCCCCCCCCCCCCCCCCCCCCCCCCCCCCCCCCCCCCCCCCCCCCCCCCCCCCCCCCCCCCCCCCCCCCCCCCCCCCCCCCCCCCCCCCCCCCCCCCCCCCCCCCCCCCCCCCCCCCCCCCCCCCCCCCCCCCCCCCCCCCCCCCCCCCCCCCCCCCCCCCCCCCCCCCCCCCCCCCCCCCCCCCCCCCCCCCCCCCCCCCCCCCCCCCCCCCCCCCCCCCCCCCCCCCCCCCCCCCCCCCCCCCCCCCCCCCCCCCCCCCCCCCCCCCCCCCCCCCCCCCCCCCCCCCCCCCCCCCCCCCCCCCCCCCCCCCCCCCCCCCCCCCCCCCCCCCCCCCCCCCCCCCCCCCCCCCCCCCCCCCCCCCCCCCCCCCCCCCCCCCCCCCCCCCCCCCCCCCCCCCCCCCCCCCCCCCCCCCCCCCCCCCCCCCCCCCCCCCCCCCCCCCCCCCCCCCCCCCCCCCCCCCCCCCCCCCCCCCCCCCCCCCCCCCCCCCCCCCCCCCCCCCCCCCCCCCCCCCCCCCCCCCCCCCCCCCCCCCCCCCCCCCCCCCCCCCCCCCCCCCCCCCCCCCCCCCCCCCCCCCCCCCCCCCCCCCCCCCCCCCCCCCCCCCCATGCACATTACAAGTGTTGTTATTGCTGTGTAGTTTCCCACACTTATATTCTGTTTATGCTACTTTGTCTTAAATAGATATGATTCAAACTGTATCTATCTTGATTTGGCAACATAAACTAGAATGATATAGACCATACAGTGACCATACTACATAGATATATGTTTGTTTCATGCTATTATCCTGTCCACCTTACTACTGAACTGGTTTACCAAAATGAGTTTCATATGCTACATTGTAAACCTGTGATGTGTTTGTTTGTTTCTCTTTTAGAAGCGGATAAAATATTGGAGAAGAGTACCCCGTTATGCAATGGTAAAGGAAGTAATGCTGATAAGGTTCAAGATAGTGAGACATCCCTGTTGGTCTCCAAGAAAGCTGATAAAAACTATATTGAAGACAGTGAGACAACCCCAAAGTCCTGTCTTGATGTAGTGTTCGAGTTACTGGGGACTACTGCTGGCACCAGCTCTTCGAACTCGCTGCCTGAATCAGTTCGGCTTCTTGAGTCTCAACTTCAAGTTGAAAGACATCGATCAGATGTTATGCGACAGGAAGCTGAAGGACTGAGGAAGTCCCTGCAGAATTCAGACGCATACTTTTTGGTGCAACAGCAAGTGCTGGAGGATTTAAGAGCCAAACAAGAGAAAGTTAATAAGCTTGCTAACCCCCCCCCCCCCCCCCCCCCCCCCCCCCCCCCCCCCCCCCCCCCCCCCCCCCCCCCCCCCCCCCCCCCCCCCCCCCCCCCCCCCCCCCCCCCCCCCCCCCCCCCCCCCCCCCCCCCCCCCCCCCCCCCCCCCCCCCCCCCCCCCCCCCCCCCCCCCCCCCCCCCCCCCCCCCCCCCCCCCCCCCCCCCCCCCCCCCCCCCCCCCCCCCCCCCCCCCCCCCCCCCCCCCCCCCCCCCCCCCCCCCCCCCCCCCCCCCCCCCCCCCCCCCCCCCCCCCCCCCCCCCCCCCCCCCCCCCCCCCCCCCCCCCCCCCCCCCCCCCCCCCCCCCCCCCCCCCCCCCCCCCCCCCCCCCCCCCCCCCCCCCCCCCCCCCCCCCCCCCCCCCCCCCCCCCCCCCCCCCCCCCCCCCCCCCCCCCCCCCCCCCCCCCCCCCCCCCCCCCCCCCCCCCCCCCCCCCTGCCGTATGATCGATAGGCCAAACATGGGCCAATAACAGACCGCATTATGGGCTGTAAACGGGCTAGATTTGGAATCGTCCATTCATGGGCCGACAATAACAGGCCGTCGTTAATAGGCCGTATTTGATGACGTTATGAAAACGGCCCAACGGAGTAATGGGCCACAAACGGGCCGATTGTAACCGCGGGCTGAATTTGGCCCACAAGCAGAAAAGGCCAATGATGGGCCGTAAGTAACCGAATGCTAGAAATGAGCCCAAGAATAAATGGGCCCTGAGAAGGCCGAAAGATAACACGGGTTGGAAACGGCCCAATGGAATAGTGGGCCGTTAATGGGTATAAAGGGGTACACTGTTCATTGCGGGCCAGATTCACCATGGGCCATTAATGGGCCAAGAGTTACAAATGGTCTCGTATGGGCCGAAAGACATCATGGTCCATACATGGGCCGGAAGTTACAACGGGCTGGAATCATATTGAAAGGCCCAGATGAAGCTACCGGGCTTAATTCGGATAGGCCGTAACGGGCCGTGAGTTAGCGGGCCGTAAATGGGCTATATACGAAAAGACCATTAACAGGATTTCCATGGGCCGGCCCGTTACCTTTTGACCAAGTCAAACGGGCCGGCCTTTTCACCGGAATGGGCCTCTGTTGGGCCGTGCCACGTGTCGACGTATCATAGGCGCCTCCTGTCCAATGAATGGATGACATATGTCCGAACGGTGAGCCAACACGTGTTTCCTCCGGCCAATGAGAATTTTACACATGGAAAATCCTCATTGGTCCGGGCTGTTAGCGGGTTGTCGGATCCAAAACCAGACCCGATAGCTTAACGGCGTCCCGTTACGGTGGATGCCACGTGTCGGTCACGCTTGACGAAAGCACTTCCATGACGCGTGATTTATCGTCATGGAAGTGGACACTTCCGTGATGATAATTTTGGTAATGTCATGGAACACTTCTACGACAGCACAGGTATGACTATCTTGATTCTGTCATAAATTTGTCATGGATGTACATGCATGACAGAAAACGTGACCTACTGTGACAAACACGTATCATCACGGAAGTGTCTTTTTTTGTAGTGATGGCACTCGTAGGAGGGGTTAGAGGGTTGGAAAGTTTATGAACCCAAGCCACCATACACGCGTAGTCGCTGCGGCCCCGAGGCAAACCTTGCTGGGCAAGTGTACTATGCGCCACCACATTCATTCCACCAATCAATCCACCAAAGTAGGAGTAGGGTCTTACGCCTCGCGGCGGCCCGAACCTAGGTAAATTGCTCATATGCTCTCTGCCGTGCTGCCGTGCACTGGTCTGCTCTTTGTGCAACGCGACGTCCCCCCGCCGAACCAGCAAGGGGCCACCCGGTCCCATAGGTGGCCGCGGATATCCCACGACACTTGGGGAGCCCCAGTGCTTCTAGTTGAGAAGAAGGATGGATCTTTGAGGATGGTTGTAGATTATCATGCGCTAAATGAGGTGACGATCAAGAACAAGTACCCTCTGCCGATGATCAATGATTTGTTTGACCAGTTGCAGGGAGCCAAAGTTTTCTTTAAGATTGATCTTCGATCCAGGTATCATCAGTTGAAGATCCGAGAACAGGACATACCTAATACAACTTTTACCACAAGGTACGGGCTTTATGAGTATACGGTCATGTCTTTTGGTTTGACTAACGCCCCTGCCTACTTTATGAGTATGATGAATAAGGTGTTCATGGAGTTCTTGGATAAGTTTGTGGTGGTATTCATTGATGATATACTTATTTACTCAAAGAATGAGGAAGAACACAAGGAACATTTGCGCTTGGTTCTCGAGAAGCTCAGGGAACATCAGTTATATGCCAAGTTCAGCAAATGCGAGTTTTGGTTGAAGGAAGTCGGATTTCTCGGACATGTCATATCAGGAGAAGGAATAGCAGTAGACCCCTCTAAGGTTGAGGCCGTCACCGAGTGGAAATCACCCACCTCAGTCGGAGAGATTCGTAGTTTTCTTAGACTCACAGGATATTATCGGAGGTTTATCGAGAATTTCTCCAAGATTGCGAAGCCCATGACGGAGTTATTGAAGAAGGAAACCAATTTTAATTGGACCGAGGAATGTGAGGCCAGTTTTCAGGAGTTGAAGAAATGTTTGGTTACAGCCCCAGTGCTGATTCTCCTGAATATACGCAAGGATTTTCAAGTATATTCCGACGCATCTCGCCAGGGACTTGGAGGCGCTCTCATGCAAGAAGGGAGAGTTGTTTCGTATGCCTCACGTCAGCTTCGACCTCATGAGCTGAATTATGCCATGCATGATTTGGAGTTAGCAGCCGTAGTGCATGCGCTCAAGACATGGAAGCACTTTCTTATTGGAAACCGTTGCGATGTTTACACGGATCATAAGAGTTTGAAGTACATCTTTACGCAGAAGGAGTTGAACCTCAGGCAAAGAACATGGCTGGAGCTCATCAAGGATTACGACATGAGACTGCATTATCACCCAAGAAAGGCAAATATCATGGCAGATGCCTTGAGCCACAAGAGTTATGTTAATACTCTCATAACCAGAGGTTTACCCCAGGAGTTAGCTGACAATCTCAGAGACCTTCGATTGGAGATAGTCCCGAGAGGATATGTTGCCACATTGGAGATTCAGTCCACCTTGCTGGAAAGGATTCGAGAAGCCCAGAATTCGGAAAAAGGAATTGCAGAAATAAAGGGCAAGATGAACCAAGGAAAGGCAGAAGGATTCCGTGAGGATGAATACGGAACCCTATGGTTTGAAGAGCGTATATGTGTGCCCAATGACCTAGAGATCAGGAAGTTGATTCTTCAGGAGGCTCATGATTCGCCTTACTCGATACACCCAGGCAACACCAAGATGTATTTGGATTTGAAGTAAAATTTCTGGTGGACGGGTATGAAGAAGGACATGGCCGAGTATGTAGCCGTATGCGACGTTTGTCTAAGAGTTAAGGCAGAGCATCAGAAACCAGCAGGGTTACTTCAACCATTGCCGATACCCGATTGGAAGTGGGATAAGCTCGGAATGGACTTTATCACAGGATTGCCCAGGACACGTTCAGGTTATGATTCCATCTGGGTTATAGTTGATCACTTGACTAAGGTAGCCCACTTCATCCCCGTGAAAACCACTTATACGAGTGCTAAGTTGGCCAAGATATACATGACCAGGATCGTATGTCTGCACGGAGTTCCGAGGACCATCATATCAGATAGAGGAACCCAGTTTACCTCAAAGTTTTGGAAGCAGTTGCCCGAAAATTTGGGTACCAGGCTTGAGTTCAGTACAGCCTTTCATCCACAGACAGATGGACAGACGGAGAGAGTCAATCAGATTCTAGAGGACATGTTGAGAGCTTGTGCGCTAGATTATGGATCCAGCTGGGATGATAATTTGCCTTACGCAGAGTTCTCCTATAACAATAGCTATCAAACCAGTCTGCAGATGGCCCCTTTCGAAGCCTTGTACGGAAGGAGGTGCAGGACACCATTGATGTGGGATGAAGTCAGAGACCGTAAATTATTCGGACCCGATTTAATCAGAGATTCAGAGGAGAAAGTCAAGTTGATCAGTGACAGACTCAAGATAGCCTAGTCCAGACAGAAGAGTTATGCCGATACTAAATGCAAGGAGGTAACCTATGAAGCCGGAGATAGAGCATATCTTTGTGTGTCTCCACTTCGAGGAGTTAAACGGTTTGGAGTCAAAGGAAAATTGGCACCACGTTTTTGGAACGTCGAGGAGAAGTTGCTTATCAGTTGGAGTTACCCGAAGCATTGTCCAGAGTTCATGATGTGTTTCACGTTTCCCAGTTGAAGAAGTGCCATGCGGAGATGGCCGATATTCCTCTACGAGATACAGTGCCCCTGGAAGCAATTCAGTTGGAAAGTGACCTGACCTATGAGGAGAAGCCCGTTAAGATTCTCGAGTTTGCCAACCGAGTTACCCGCAGTAAGGTCATTAAGTTTTGCAAGGTTCAGTGGAGTCACCATACCGAGGACGAAGCCACCTGGGAACGAGAAGACGACCTTTGACAGGACTACCCATACCTTTTTGCTACCCAACCCGAATCTCGAGGGCGAGATTCATCTTAAGGGGGTAGGTTTGTAACATCCCAATTTTCAATTTGGATGTTAATACTTAGATCATTCATATGCATCCATATTTTATGCACTCTGGATCTTTGGTTTTATTGGAAAGTTGATCCAAGGGACTTTAAGCAACTCCAGGACCAATTGAGAGAGCTGGAAGTTTCCCAAAAGACCCACATTTTATTTTATTTTTTCAAAGTGGGGTTGGATCAAAATTTTGATTTTATCAATTTTCAATTCCAATATTTCAAAATAAATAAAATAAAGAGAGAAGATAAAAGGACTTCTTCAAAAACAGAAAAGAAATATTGGAAATTTGAATCTTGAAGTTTGAATATTTTTCTTTGATTTTTATTTGCAAAAATATTTATTTAATGCAGAGTTTATTAGTACTAAAAATGTGATTTTCAAGTTTGCATTTAGGCCCAGAAAATATTCACATGGTCACTAATAAGGCCCTATATATTTGTGAATTTTTCTGATATTTTTTCTGGCTTGTTTTTATTTTATTTTTTGGGTATTTCTTATTTTAAAAAATAAAATAAATAGGAACCGCCGACTGGGCCGGCCCAGCTAGCCAGCCAGGCCCAGCCCAGCCGCGTCGTCCCCGACCCCGAGCCGGTCTCCGCCGCCCGTACGACATCGCCACTGCCTCGCCGCCGCCGTGTCCGAGCCGGGCACGCCTCCCCTCGCCCCCTCGCACGCGCCAGCCGCCCTCCCCTCACCCCTTTATAAGCCGACCCCCGGACCCCCTCTCTCCTCCCCGAGCCGCAGCCACCGCCGTCGTTGCCGCAAGCCGCCGCCGCCGACCGCCGCCGTCATCGCCTCTGCCACCGCCCAGCCGCACCACCCCTCCCCGCTCGCTCTGCCACCACTCTCCGTCACCGCTCGCCGCCGCCTGAAGCCGTCATCGCCGTCGACATCGCCGCCAACGCCGCCCGCCGCCGCGGTATTCTCTCTCCCCCTCTCGACCGTCTGATTCCGATCCGACGAACAGGAATAGATCTGATCATTTTTTTAATTAGAGAATGTTCATTCGTTAGATCTCTGTTAGTGAACGTTCGTCTGTTAGTTAGTTTTTTTTCTGCCACGGACCTATTCGCTAGTATTTTAATTTACAGACCAGTCCCTGTTTTTCAAACCTTCACAACTTTTTGCTCGGTTGTCCAAATTCAATGAAACCAACGCCAAAATCTTCAGTGTAATCTCATCTATCCAGAGAACTCAACTAAAAATAATTTTGATAGTTTTAAAATTTGCTTTCAAACAGATTTGAATTTGAATTCTCTTTACATAACTTGAGTTTCGTAACTCCGTTTTAATTGATTCTTTTTGCAAATTGCAGCTCTTGACATGTGTTTTCTGTTAAGATCTAATCCACATAATTTTACAACTGTTAAAAATTTGTTTTTGTAGTAAAAGTGTTATTCGGTTGTTTTTGAGGTTTTCCGAGAATTTTTCTTTGATTTTCTTTTGAAGTCTTTGTTTGTGTGCTTATGTATGCTATTGTTTGATTACGATAGATCATCCGGAGTGCCAAGCTTGCTTCTACGAGTCTCTAGAGTTTAACGATCGCCAGCAGGGCAAGTTACACTTTGATCATATTTTTCCCCTTACCCAGTTTTACTTGCATTAGTTACACCCTCAAAGATTTGCATGAGTAGGTTTGGGAACATGTGTTTATGTCATGTAGATCATGTGGTAGGAACCTATGACCTTTGATCACCCCGGGAATATACGTTGTTACATATTGCTTAGCCATGCGTAGACGGGGATTGGTATGTGAGATGTATGAAAGTATGAGAGTAATAATAACTAAGGGAAACTTTAAGGTGGCAACTTTAACACACATCTGGGTGGATTGGTTGTGGGCACCTGGGGAAATCCAGTGTTGTCCTAGGAGATCCCGGAGTACCCGTGTGATCATCCTACGGTCTGCCACCCAGGCTCAAAGGGATCATATGATTATTCATGCCTAGAAACTTCCGTGTGCAGCCACAAGCCATTATGAGCTCTGGCATAGTTGAGTAACTTGTGTGACCTCTTTCCGTGGTAGACTAGATGATGTATGGGAAAGTAGGTGTACCAGTCTACCCAGGGTTTAGAGGAAATACCTCAGAAAGGCTATGTCTCGATCTTTCGATCATGGATGCGGTCGAGTCTTGTGGGGAAAAGTGCGCAACCTCTGAAGAGTGTACAAACTAATCATGATTAGCCGTGTCCCCGGTTATGGACATCTTTGAGTATCTAGAAGTGAATTATTTTGTTGATCTCGTCACTCTATTTAATGAAATTGTTGGGTTAATACAGATCTGGTTATTTTGTTATTGAGTTGGAGGAACCTTCTCAATATACGTAATTAACTTAGTAGTAAATTAAAAATTTATTCCTTTGTTGTAGGGAAAACTTAGCTTTATGCGAAAATTAAACCTAGAGCCTCCACCAGCCAAATATGCAAGTAGTGATAGATATTTGCTCATCCTTATTGCTATAGTGTGACTTTGCCAGCATATTCCATGTGCTGACCTACACGGCTGCAATGTCTCATGTTGCAGAGTTTCTTGATGAGGAATAAGGTGCGATAGGTCGTTGTCTGCACTCAGTTTTGCCCTGGAGTTGGATGGACTCATTTATTTTGAAGCTTCCGCAGTATCTTAGTTAGTTGGCCTTCAGCCATATTTTTGTAACAAATACTCTTTATGAGGACTTCGATGTAATAAGTGTGTGATTGAACTCTGTTATAAATCCTCGAGTACTGTGTGTGTCAGCATACCGATCCAGGGATGACACTTAAGCACAGAGACTTCGATCCATTTGGGTCGGGTCGCTACATAAATCATGCTCCGACTTCATCACATAACGGTTCACCATACGTGCATGCTACGGGAATCACGAACTTTTAACACAAGTATTTCTACGGTTCACAATCACTCCACTAGCATGACTCTAATATCACCATCTTTATATCTCAAAACTATGTGCAAGGAATCAAACTTCTCATACTATTCAATGCACTTTATATGACAGTTTTTATTATATCCCTCTTGGATGCCTATCATATTAGGACTAAGGTAATTAGGACAATCTGGGCAATTTGTATATCAATCTTGTGTAAAGAAATTCAGACTCATTCTATGTTCTGGTGAATTATTAAAATTCCTGGAGTGAGCACTAAAGTTTCTGTTTTTCAGCAAGATCAAATCAACTATCACCATAGACCATCCCAAAGGTCTTACATGGCTCAAACACTAATTAAAACATAAAAACATCATTTCTACAGAGGTAATAATGTGCAAAACACTCAAGAACAGAAACAAAAAAGCAAAACATAAAAATAAAATTTGGTTGCCTCCCAACAAGCGCTATTGTTTAACGCCCCTAGCTAGGCGTAAGGCAATAGATCTAAGTATTGTCATCTTTGGTATGCAATCCATAAGTAGCTCTCATAATAGATTCATAAGGTAATTTATTTTTCTTTCTAGGAAAGTGTTCCATGCCCTTCCTTAATGGAAACTGAAATCTAATGTTTCCTTCTTTCATATCAATAATTGCACCAATCGTTCTAAGGAAAGGTCTACCAAGAATAATAGGACCTGTAGGATTGCAATCTATATCAAGAACAATGAAATCTACGGGCACATAATTCCTATTTGCAACAATAAGAACATCATTAATCCTTCCCATAGGTTTCTTAATAGTGGAATCCGCAAGATGCAAATTTAATGAACACTCATCAATCTCATGAAAACCTATAACATCACATAAAATTTTTAGAATCGTGGAAACACTAGCACCCAAATCACACAAAGCATGGCACTCATAATTTTTAATCTTGATCTTAATAGTAGGTTCCCACTCATCATAAAGTTTTCTAGGTATAGAGACTTCCAATTCAAGCTTTTCTTCAAAAGATTTCATCATAGCATCAACAGTATGTTTAGTAAAAGCTTTATTTTGACTATAAGCATGCGGAGAATTCAACATCGATTGCAACAAGGAAATACACTCAATCAAAGAGCAGCTATCATAATTAAAATCCTTGAGATCCAAAATAGTGGGTTCATTTCTATTTAAAGTTTTGATCTCTTCTATCCCACTTTATCAATTTTAGCATCAAGATCTATAGACTCCAAATCATTGGGACACTTCTCAACTAAAGTAGATTCATATCAAGTCCCATCATTATCAAGATTAACATTGGAAAACAAAGATTCAATAGGAGTCACACCAATCACTTTAAGATCTTCATCATTATTCAAAGTTTCAGGTTTAGCGGCCATCTTATTAACTAAAGTAGCCTGTTTGTCCGAGATTTGGCCTACTAAATTTTCAAGGTGAGCAAACTGAGATTTCAAAGCATAAAACTCTTTGGACATATCATCAAGCTCTTTGTTCATATACTCCATAAAAGCCTTTTGTTCTTTAAGTTCGTTCCTGAAATAACTATTATGATCAAATTGTATTGTCATGAAACTCTTAACTCTAGTTTCAATTTCCTCCAACTTCCTATAATAGGGATCAAAGCTCTTGGTTTGAGCCATAAGGACAAGCAAAAGATCTAACACACACAAGCAAAGAAAAGGCAAACGAAAGAAAGGCAAACGAAATGGCAAATCTTTTTGGTTTTTTCTGAAATTCGTTTTAGAAGTGGGGGAGAGGAAAATGAGAGGCAAATGGCAAATAAAGTAAATGCAAGAGATGAGTTTGTGATGGGTACTTGGTAGATGTAGATCTTGACTTGCTATGTAATCTCCCCGGCAACGGCGCCAGAAATTCTTCCTGCTACTTCTCGAGCTTGCGTTGGTTTTCCCTTGAACAGGAAAGGGTGATGCAGCAAAGTAGAGATAAGTATTTCCCTCAGTTGAGAACCAAGGTATCAATCCAGTAGGAGATACAAGCGAAGCACCAATAAGTGTACCTACACAAAGAATCAAACACTTGCACCCAACGCAGAAAAGCGGTTGTCAGTCCCTTCACGGTTATTGGCAAAAGTGAGATCTGATAGAGATAGATATAAAAGATAACTAAAATGATAATTAAAATAAAAGTAAATAAATTGCAGCAAGGTATTTTTGTGTTTTTTAGTTTATAGATCTGAAAATAAAATAAGGAAAATAGACCTGGGGGCCATAGGTTTCACTAGAGGCTTCTCTCTTGAAGGCAAATATTACGGTGGGTGAACAAATTACTGTCGAGCAATTGATAGAAAAGCGCAAAGTTATGACGATATCTATGGCAATGATTATGCATATAGGCATCACGTCCGTGGCAAGTAGACTCTCTCCTGCCTGCATCTACTACTATTACTCCACACATCGACCGACTCCTGCCTGCATCTAGAGTATTAAGTTCATGAAGAACAGAGTAACACATTAAGTAAGATGACATGATGTAGAGGGATAAAATCAAGCAATATGATATAAACCCCATCTTTCTATCCTTGGTGGCAACAATACAATACATGCCTCGCTACCCCTACTATGTCACTAGGTGAGGACACCGCAAGATTGAACCCAAAACTAAGCACTTCTCCCATTGCAAGAATTATAGATCTAGTTGGCCAAACAAAACCCATAACTCGAAGAGACTTACAAAGATATGAAATCATGCATATAAGAATTCAGAGAAGATTCAAATAATATTCATAGATAATCTGATCATAAATCCACAATTCATCGGATCTCGACAAACACACCGCAAAAGAGAATTACATCGGGTAGATCTCCATGAAGATCATGGAGAACTTTGTATTGAAGATCAAAGAGAGAGAAGAAGTCATCTAACTACTAGCTATGGACCCGTAGGTCTGAGGTAAACTACTCACGCATCATCGGAGAGGCAATTGTGTTGATGAAGAGGCCCTCCGTGATTGATTCCCCCTCCGGCAGGACACCGGAAAAGGACCCAAGATGGGATCTCACGGGAATAGAGGCTTGCGGCGGCGGAAAAGTATTGTCGTGGCTCTTTTTGAGATCAGGGGAATATATGAGAATATATAGGACAAAGAGGTAGGGCAGAAGACTCCCGAGGGGCCCTCAAGCCCTAGGGGCGCCCCCCCGGGGCGCGCCCTGAAGGCTTGTGGGGTCCTCGAGAACCTTCTGACTTGGCCCCCAAGTCCAACAGGTGTCTTCTGGTCCAAGAAAAATCATCGCGATAGTTTTATTCCGTTTGGACTCCGTTTGATATTCCTTTTCTGCGATACTCAAAAATAAGGAAAAAAATAGAAACTGGCACTGGGCAATGTGTTAATAAGTTAGTCCCAAAAATAATATAAAATAGCATATTAATGCATATAAAACATCCAAAGTTGATAATATAATAGCATGGAACAATAAAAAATTATAGATATGTTGGAGACGTATCATAAATCATGCATAAAAGAGATCAGCAAAGAACTCAAATAAAATAAGGATAGATCTGATCATAAACTCACAATTCATCGGATCTCAACAAACATACCGCACAAAGTCATTACATCGGATGGATCTCCATGAAGATCATGGAGACCATTATATTGAGATACAAAGAGAGAGAGAGAGAGGGAGAGAGAGAGAGATCCATCTAGCTACTACCTATGGACACGTAGGTCTGTGGTGAACTACTCATGCATCATCGGAGAGGCGGCAAGGATGATGTAGAGTCCCTCCGTGGTGAGTTCCCCCTCCGGCGTTGTGCCGAAAAAGGCCTCCAGATGGGATCTGGCGAAAATAGAGACTTGCGGCAGCGAAGAAAATATTTTGTGTGCTCCCCTAGGGTTTCTAGAATATTTGGGAATTTATAGAGGTGGAAATAGGTCGGTTGGAGCAAGGAGGGGGGCCACACAGCAGCAGGGCGCGCCCCAGCCCTGGGCCGTGCCCTGGTGCTGTGTGGAGCCCTCCAGAACATTCTTCCTTGGCTTCCAAGTTCCAGGTGATCATTATCCCAAATAAAAAAATCCTCAAAAAGTTTCGCGAATATTTGATCTTATCTGATAAGGTTTTTCTGTGAAACAAAAACAGGGCAGAAAATAGGAACTGGCACTTGGCACTAAGTTAATAGGTTAGTCCCCAAAAATGATATAAAAATATATAAAATGGTAATAAAACATCTAATAACAGTAACATCATAGCATGGAACAAGCAAAAATAATAGATACGTTGGAGACGTATCATATAAATATTGGGTTGTCTCCCAACAAGCGCTTTTCTTTAATGCCGTTTAAGCTAGGCATGATGATTTCGATGATGCTCACGTAGAAGATAGGAATTGAAACATAACGAGAGCATCATGAAACATATGACTAGAACATTTAAGCCTAAGCCAATTCCTATGCATGTATTTTGTGAACAAAAAATTTGTTGGAGCAAGAATCAACTAGCATAGGAAGGTAAAACAAGCATAATTTCAAAATTTTCAACACATACAGTGGAAACTTGATATTACTGAGATATCTATAGGCATATGTTCCTCTCACATAATGATTTTTAGTAGCATCATGAATTAATTTAACAATATAACTATCACATAATTCATTCTTTCGTGATCTACAAGCATACATTTTTTGTTCCTCTCCACATAAGCAAATTTATTCTCATTAATAGTAGTGGGAGCAAACTCAACAAAATAGCTATCATGAGATACTTGATTGACATAATCAAATTGAAAATTAAAATCATGATGACAAGTTTCATGGTTATCATTACTCTTTATAGCATACATGTCATCACCATAATCATCATATATAACAACTTTGTTATCATAGTCAATTGAAACCTCTTCCAAAATAGTGGGTTCATCATTAAATAAAGTCATGACCTCTCCAAATCCACTTTCATAATTATTTTCATAAGATTCAACACCCTCCAAAATAGTGGGATCATTAGTGCCTAAAGTTGACACTCTTCCAAATCCACTTTCATCAATATAATCATCATAAATAGGAGGCATGCAATCATTGTAACAAATTTGGGCATCAAATCTTGGGGGACTAAAAATATCATCTTTATAACACATAGCATCCCCAAGCTTATGGCCTTGCATATCATTAGTATCATGGATATTCATAGAATTCATACTAACAACATTGCAACCATGCTCATCATTCAAAGATTGTATGCGAAACATTTTATTGGATTCTTCTTCTATGAATTGAGCACAATTTTCGGAATCCTTATTTTCAAGAAAGACATCACAAAGGTAGTTTTCTTTCTCGTCATAAAATAATACGACACGTGGTACTACATAATTTAATGTATAGTATTAAATCGATCCAATAGTTCATATAAGACAGGTTAGTTGGACCACTAGCTGGATCTTTTTTAACATAGGAAGGTGCACTAAGCACTAAATTTCATTCAGCTCAGTGGCATCATACAACATGAATTACAAAACCCTGAAAATTGAAATTCGAGAGAAGAGAGATTATAGGGCATACCAAGTTCTATGAGCTGAAGCAAAGCAGCTAATCTCAGGTTCTGAAACCGATCTAAGAACCTGATGAGAAACATGATGAGCAATCCCATTCATTTCTCTAGATGCGTGGAACACCTAGGATGAAGATCTCTAGAGAAGAAAAACAAATCAGCCAAAGTTTTTCTGATAGTCCAAGGGGTGGAGGCTTCTGAAATTGTCCTATTCGCCCCAACCAATGCCAAGGATAGGCAATCTGTGAGAAAAGTGGGCTGGACAATCTGGAGATGTTGCGCGACCTGTGTAGCAAAAAGGAGGGCAAGTGCTTCTGCTTGAAGAGGCGAGTTAGTGATCACAGTGGAGGCATGAATCTACACATTTACTTCAACTTGGTTCTAAAAACAGAGAAAGACCAACACCATTAGCCGCAGCTTCTTGAGGTAGACCTGGATTTTTTTTACATTTAAAAGTTGCATCAGAAAAACACTTTAGGCCTTGTAATAAGAAGATCAGATTTGACAGTGTGTCCATGCATTGGTAATTGATTTCCTGGCACCAAAGAATGAGCTTGATGTTGAACCTGATTCTGATTAGAGATTTTATTAGTACCACAATGTTCATTAGATAAAGCTTTAGCAACAATATTAACATGATGAGGGAGAGGCTTCTTTCTATCAAAAAGACACTCATTCCTTGCTTTCCAAATGCACCACCTAAAGTTAAAACCATTAGAAATGGATGCATAGGGATTATTCATATTAAGCAAAGCAAGAATAATATTATGCATATCAGAGTGACCATGAACTAAAACATTAGATTTAATATACCAAGGAGGATCGAACCAGGCGGCCCTAGCAAAATCACGTAGAAAGAAAAGATGAATCTCGCTCTCTTATTGGCCACATCTACAACAGAATTGAGAGATATGAGTAGAAAAATGACCAACCCTCAAACCTGTGGGAAGAGATTCTCGAAGAAGCCTCCAAGCAAAAGTCCGCACCCTGGGAACCATGAGATTTTTCTTCCAAACCATTCTTAGAAGACTTTTGACCTGCAATGAGACCTGAGAAGGTGCATTTCTTGGATTGGTATGAATATCCTGCAAACACAATTTATAAGTAGATTTGGAAGTACAAATTCCATTAGGAGTAAGATCTGAACAAAGAATGTCAGGGCAGTCCTCATGAATAGTAGTTGTTTGAGTAATGGGAGAGGCCAAGGGCTCTTGAAAGAGAGAGTGAATGAGAGTGTTGTTCCAAACTTTCTGACATGGGAGCCAAAGAGCTTTAACCAAAGTAGGGTAATTGAATCTAGGAGCCCAGGAAGTACAAGGAGTACTCTGAAGAGAAATATTTCCTTGGGTAATTTGGTAAAAACAATGGGCTTTTAATCTGGGAAGCATTTTAAGAATAGAGGACCAAAATGTTGATTTGGGAGTGTTATGAGTGGCAGTCCAAATAGAAGAACCCTGGAAGTATTTCGGCACAAGATATAAGTGAGAATTGGGGGATTTAGCAAGTCTGCAGGAAGCAGCAAGAATAAGTCCTTTGTTGATGGATTGCAAATTTCTTATACCTAATCCTCCTTGTTTGGGGTTGGATATAAAGCCCTGAGGCAAAGGCTCATATTGGAGTTGTTTTCTATGATTCATGTCCACCAAAAATTCCTAATAATAGCAGTGAGTTTAGCAATGAACTTTTTGGTGAATAAAATGTTAGCCATATAATATACATGAATGTCAGAGAAAACAGATCTGATAAGATCAAATCTAGCTGGATGAGAGAGCATATGAGTCTTGTAAGAAGGAAGATTATTCATGAATTTATCAAGCACAAAATTATAGGCTGCAACTATATTCTTCACTGGGAGAATGAGAGGGTGTCCTACATGAGTGAAGTTATTATCCATGATAGAGATGGGAAATATAATCTGAATATATGCCGCCTTAACAGCTTGATTAACATGTGCACTAAAAAGAATGGCATATTTAGTCCAATTAGGAATTTGACCTGAACGATCACAAAAATGATGAATAATTTAAGCCATAGTGCTAGCTTCCTGAACAGTGGCTTGCCCACAAACAAGAAGATCACGCTAGCTAGATCGATCAAACCAACCAAGCAAAGAAGAGTGGGCATCCAGATCAAATCCATTACACAACTCCCGCAACCGCTACAGGAGGACAGTCATTCGTCCTAGCTTTTGTTTGGGTTATTTGCAAAAAAGGGGAAAAGATCCTGTCAGCCGGCTGATTTCTTGGCCGCATCTGCCGCCTCCATTGCTTGATATGTGGCCTACTGAACCACCCACGTCTCTCTCCCTCATCCTATCTCTTTCTCCCATACACAGCTGCCTCTAGTGGAGCGACTTCTTCAACCTAGTGGAGCGACTGGAGGAGACGGTGAAGTGGTGATCAATGGCGTACATCTCGCCGATGAGTGATGTCTACTACGCAACTTTATTCTTGTAGACTCATATTGGGCCTTCAAACACAGAGTTTTGTAGGACAGTAGCAAATTTCCTCAAGTGGATGACCTAAGGTTTATCAATCTATGGGACGCGTAGGATGAAGATGGTCTCTCTCAAACAACCCTACAACCAAATAACAAAGAGTCTATTGTGTCCCCAACACACCCAATACAATGGTAAATTGTATAGGTGCACTAGTTCGGCGAAAAGTCGGTGATACAAGTGTAGTATCACTACTAGGGAAAACCTTATACACAAAACCTTACTAGTAGCACGCTTTAGAATAAGGCGCTGCAGCTACTAAGCAGTAGCGAGCTACAACAAAACGCGCTGCTGCTATAGAAATAGCAGTAGCGCGTCAGCGGGCAACATCGCTACTACTATAATTGGCACGACCTTGCCCCCAGACTAGGTATAGCAGTAGCATGTTCTAGGCACCCGCGCTACTGCTATTGAAGGTAGCAGTAGCGCTTTTCGCCAACCCATGCTGCTGCTAAGTTTCATCCACTACTTGAAACTAAGTTTAGTCCCACCTCGCTCCACGAATAGGGTGTTTACCACCTTAAATATGTTACTTTCTTAAACTATCACAACCAGTTGGTCTTCATGAACTCTATGTGTAGGATTTGTTGATGCAATATGAATCCTCACCGGTTCCTAAACCGGTGAGGATTCATACTGACAAGAGGAACCGGTGAGGATTCATACTGACAATTTCAATTCTACACAAAAACATCACTGATGACCAATGTATTTTTGACGTTTATTTTTACATGCTTAGCCTTAGCAGTAGCGCGTTTCCAGGTGAAGGCGCTACTGCTATAGGCATAGCAGTAGCGCTTCTCCACAAAGTGCGGTACTGATATTGCATATAGCAGTAGCACTTAGCCATCTTATCTTCTCCAGCCGGCCGCCCCTCACTCTCCCCTCACCTCCACTCCACTCTCACTCTCCCCCGCACCCCCCGTCGTCCGCCGCTGCCGCCGTTCCCCGACCACCGTCGTCGCCCGCCGCCGTCGACGCTCCTGCTCTCCTCCACTGAGGTAGTTCCTCCATCCCTCCTCCTTCCACCTCCCTCCCCTCCTCGTCCCTCTCCTGATTCCTCCCTCCCTCCTCGTCCCTCTCCCGATCCCTCCCTCTCCCTTCCTCCCTCCCTCTCCCCTCCTCACTCCCCCGCCTCCTCCCTCCCACCTCCCTCTCCACCCTCACTCACCCCTCCCTTCGTTCCTACTCCCTCCACTCAGTGTAGAAATTTTTAGGTATTAAATTTAGTAATAGAAGTAAGAAAATTTAGGGTAGAACTAGGGTACTAGAATTTTTAGGAAGTGTTTAATAGAAGGGATAATTGGTTTTATGCCCCTAGTTGTGTCCCACTTGGCTGGTTTGCCCCTAATTTCCAAAAGCCAGTGGTTCTGTCCAAGTCACTTCGCTCCTCTTATGCTTTTGCCCTTTGACCGTTTGACCTTCCCTTTGAAAACCTCATAAAAAATTCATACTAAATCAGAAAAATGCAAATAAGATACCAAAATGTTCGGAAAAACATCACCTATATGTCAATGTCATTTGCATTCATGTCAAAAGTGTTAGAAAGTGCCCATCTGAGTTTTAGTTCTTATGATACCACCATGAATAGAAAAATCTAAAAAAAATTCAAAAAAACCAAAAATAAATTTGGTGCAAAGAATGACAAATGTTTTAAGTGCGTGCCAAGTTTTATCTGGGAATGACATTCATGGAAGTCATGGCAAAAAAACAATCTTTTTGGAGTGCTGATTGTTTTTTTTCCGCCATGACTTCCACGAATGTCATTCCCTGATGAAACTTGGCAAGCACTTAAAACATTTGTCATTATTTGCCACCAATTTTTGTTTGATTTTTTTTAGAATTGGTTGTTCATGGTTCTATGATAACAACTAAAACTCGGATGGTCACTTTCCAACACTTTTGACATGAATGCAAATGACATTGACATATACGTGATGTTTTTCTGAACATTTTGGTATCTTATTTGCATTTATCTGATTTAGTATGAATTTTGTATGAAGTTTTCAAAGTGACGGTCAAACGGTCAAAGGGCATAAGCATAACAGGAGCGAAGTGACTTGGACAAAACCGCTGCCTTTTGGAAATTAGGGGCAAACCAGCCGAGTGGGACACAACTAGGGGCATAAAACCAATTATCCCTTAATAGAAAATAGTTTATTTAGTAAGTGGTTAATATAACTAGTTTACTTATAGTAAGTGCTTAATAGAACTAGTTTATTTATAGTAAGTGCTTAATAGAACTAGTTTATTTAGTAAGTAGTTAATAGAACTAGTTTATTTATTAAGTGCTTAACAGAACTAGTTTAGAGAGAGAGACCTATATTGGCAAATTTAGTTATGTTAGGATTATATATAAGATATTTTGAAATGTTTTTGTTCATATTTTCAACCATTGAAATGCAATGACCATCAAGTTTGAATGCTATGTAGATATAAACATGTATATCTAGTGTTGCTCAAATAGGATATGTGCTTGTCCAAGTGGTCATGTTTGTAGGGAACACCTCTGAGTGGCCTATGTTTTGCCGGAGTGTTGATTAATTTCTATTCCGGCAAATTTCAGGCGCTCGATATCTCCTTTTTTTAGCAAAGGTCATGCCAGAATTTTCCGTGGATTTGAGCATGACTTGTGCTAGAATGTAGGAAATATCGAGTGCCTTGTATTTGCCGGAAAGAGCATTAAACGACATTTTAGGTTTTGCCATCGAGTTATAATCTTTGAATTTTGAACACAGGAGATGTCTGATGACGATGGGATCCCAGAGTGCGGGTACTGCTACGATGACCGGGGTTTGTGCGACAGGTTTCCTAAGCTACAAAATGAAAGGTTTTTCACCGTGAAGCTGGAAGAGACCTTTGATGTTTGTACGGTACGCAACGACAAGCATTTCATCGTAATTAATATCATCACTTGTACTTCTTTTTTTCAACGTGTAATTTTTGGGTATTTTTCAATTCGATTAGTACATCCCGTGCCATGCTAGACCATATGTATTGGAGAAACTTGGTTTTGAAGACTTTGAGAATATGGAGACGAGGAGGGCTCACTTAAGAACTAAACATGGTTATGAGTTTCTGGTTAAGCTGTACAATTACGTCAATCAATCCCATTTCGGTTTCTCTAATTGGGAAGCTCTCTACAAGGCATATGGATTTGAGGAGGGTATGCAAATAAGATTTAATATCCATCCCGAAGATTATGATGATGATGATGATGATGATAATATCGACATCTGGGTGGATGTGGATATGCCTCCAGTTTTGCCTAGATGTGAGTTTTTCAAACTAATTTGTTAAGTTAAGTAATTTGTATTTTTTATTTAAAAATATTTGGTGTTCATCAGTACAAAACATATTTATTTACAACTGTCATCTTATTTCTTAACTTCAAGAAATACTCGGAAGGTCGTAGACAACACATACAACAGCTATGACTCCGAGCTTAATTGTGAGGAGAAAGGTTATCTTGTCTCATTCATAGATGATGTTGAGATCTTTAAAACAAATCACTCTATCAGCCCAAATTTTACTAGATATGTGCCACTAGTCCATAAATTGCTTGATGGTAACTTCACAGCCAAAAACTTGGTAAGATTTTGTTAATCATGGTAACTTCATTGCATACATTCTTCTTAAATAAACTACATTTCTAACTATGTATGTTAATATTACATTTTCAACAGAGGCTCCCGAAGGAGGTTGTGCCTGACTTTGATGTTTATCGAAGGTGATATGCATATGGTTAGCTTACGACCAACTCCTTCGAGGGTTTACCACAGTGCATACTCGATTTGTTCAAACGATGGAAGGCTCAAAATAAAAGAATGGAGCAAAGTGATGAATGCGCACACGCAAGTAATTGGAGACAACATGAATGTGCGTAGGCCACAAGTTTGAGATAGGTTTATCTCCATTCTCCATTATGGAGATGGACCGGTGTATCTGTTTTATGGTATTTTAGCTAGGAGAGAGGAGTAGGTCCTAGGTATTAAGAACAATTAGTTAGTGTTGATTATGACTATGATGATGATGAGAAGTTGTTATTATGTGCTACAATGTGTTAGAGTTGATGATGATGAGGAGGAGGAGTTGTGATTATGAGTACTATGATGATGAGGAGGAGTTGTTATTATGACTAGTGACCAAGTTGTTATATGATGTCTCTCATGGGCGAAAATGATGATGATGAGGAGTTGTTATATGACAATGATGTATTATAATGATAAGTTTTTAATGATATGATGATGATGATGATGATGATGATGATGATGAGTTATTATATCATTTTATGAAAAAACCACGAATTAGATCAAGTGGATGGATCCAAAGTGACCAAGTTGGATTTGCGCATGCTAATCCAACTTGGTCACTTTGGATCCATCCACTTGAAACTAATCCGGGGTTCTTTCACCCAATGATGTAATAACAATCTCTATATTGCTACAGTATGAAAACTTGTATAACGGTATATGAATACGACATAAAATAAAAAAGAAATAGAATAAGTAATAATAGTAGTAGCGCTGGGTAGAAACGCGCTGCTAGTAACCACCAGTAGCGCGTTTAGAAAACAACGCTACTGCTAAGTAGATATAACAGTAGCGCGGCCAAGACACGCTACTGCTACATGTTAGCAGCTGTAGCGCCGTAGCAGTAGCGTGGGACCCGCGCAACTGCTCGTCCAAAAACCAGCACTACTGCTAGGCTTTT